>JBCAUA010109980.1:0-10047 GCA_038406235.1 Peronia verruculata
CTGTCTGTCTGTCTGTCTGTCTGTCTGTCTGTCTGTCTGTCTATCTATCTATCTATCTATCTATCTATCTATCCATCAGTCTCTTTCTCTCTCTCTCTCTCTCTCTCTCTCTCTCTCTCTCTCTCTCTCTCTCTCTCTCTCTCTCTCCTTCCCCTCCTTTCAGTTCTAGTCATCAAAGAAATGACCATATGTCTCATTTTATGTAAAAGTCAAAATCCTTAGTTGCTCGATATAGTCCATTTGCCATGTACTGATGTACACGGCCTGTTCTCTTTAATGATACACTCGTAAAAATCTTCTATATACTACATGCAGTGCTTAACAGAAGAGTGATTACTAATGTTCTCCTAGAATAAAGGTATTTCACAGGTCTTATCTATGTGTTTCTTGAAGAATAATGCTCTTTGGGAAGTGATTTAAACACTTTAGCCTAAGAGGACGCTAGGAATTACCCACCAAAGTACCAGTTGTTTTCTCATCAAGTTAAGCTTGAGCGTCTAGTAAACATGTACATTAGCCAATTTAGGGTTGATTCTGAAATAAACAGCAGTAACCTCCAACAGCTGGGCTCTTTCTCATGTCCACACCCTGTGATTTGTTACCTCCTGGGGGGCAATGTCGTAAACAAGGTGTGTTTGTAATTTACACGCTTTACGGCTTTACATACCGGCCACACACAGCGACTTTTTTTTTTTTAACTCACCGAATAATAATATCTGAGCTGGTTTGTAACCTATTCATTCACTGCGCATAAACATTAATAGCAGATCTAGTTCATCAATTCATCACCTCGTATGTCACTGGACACTGCGAAGTTGCGGAGCGCAAATCCCTCCCATATACGCACAGATAAAAAGGCGGGCATTTTGTTATGACTCACGGTCATTTTTAAAGGGGGATATTCTCTCCATCAGCACCGCATTAAACGTCCATCAAACTCTCAAACTGACCCCTATCACTCACAGGGTCAGCCAGCCAATCTGGCGCTCACACACACACACACACACACACACACACACTCACACACTGATGGCATTCCTCGCATGGCAGGGCATAAAAAAAAAAAAGAAACGGTTGGAAGGAGAGGGAGGGAGGGGTGAAACAAAACAAAAGGAACGACATCAACTCGAAAAACAATGCAGAAAAAGAAGTGCCAGAAAGAAGGAACTGATACAAAACAGAACAATCCGCAAAACAAAACCACAACACCAGGCAGAATATCAAAGAAACGAAACAAAACAAAACGGAACAAAAACAGGCGTGTGCGACCAAACAAACAAACAAACAAACAAAAAGGGAACGAAATAAGCTTAGAATTGAAAGATAATGAGGGAAGAGAAGTGTCAGAATGGAAGAAATGAAGAAAACCAGAACAGCCTGAAAACAAAACGAAAACACTAGGAAGGAAAAAAAACAAAAACATGCTAGTGCAGGGAAAACAAAATGGAAAGATGGAGGATAATTTTAAAAAGAACAAAAGAGGGCGAAGAGGAAGACGAATAGAAAGGAAAAACAAGTCAAAAGTGTGTGTGGGGGGGGGGGGGGGTGAGGGTAGAGCGGACAGAAGCTGCAATAAGGGGTCGGGATCAGGCCCCAAAATGAAGTCCCCGAGATGACGAGCCTCAGAACGGCCATAAAAGCAAAGCCACCTCAGTCTCTCCTCGCTTCCTATTAAATTCCTGTGTGACGTCACTCAGCAGTTCTTGCACTGTTCTATTTGGGGGGGACAGATTTTCACGCCCAAGTGGGAAACGGTATTCGATTAACATGGAATTTGTCCTAGCGATTTCCCAATTTTCATGGTATTATGTGATTTTATTTCGTTTTTTTTTTTTTTTTAATGCTCAGTCAGAAATTAGGTGTTTTTCACAAACATGATGAAAAGCTCAATTTTCAATCCCTTCTTTCTTCCATCTGGTCGTTTTTAGCCAGTTTCATTTCTTTTCCGGGCTGATTGTGACGTTCTTTCACTTTTTCCATTACTTTATGTTGTTGCTGTTTTTGATCGTTGTCTCTTTGGTTTCCTTTTTGTTTGTTTAATCTAAGCTTATTGTACTTTTGAATTTCTCTACATTTCTTTTTTCTGTTTCAGGCCAGTTTTGTTTTGTCAACTTTAGCTCCACCCCCACCCCCCTTCCCGCTTGTTTACTTCATAATCAGATATTTTGGTCCCCCGGCGGCGGGGGCCGGGTTTTTTTAAAGTAGGTTCTCTGATCCCACCTACGTCAGGCGGTGTAAGCCCGCCATCGGTGTTGCGTCTCCCATAGAGTGCCATCCTTGACATTCCAAGGAAGACGCCTCTTCTGTCTCTCTGTCTTTCTCTCTGTCTGTCTCTCTCTCTCTCTCTCTTTCTCTCTCTCTCTCTCTTTTTACTTCTGTTCTTCTGTCCTGCTTTCTTTCCTCTCTTATTCTTGACGTGAAAACGTTTGTATCTTACCGTTTTGACACAATATAGCCGTAATCGTGCTGATGAGTCCTGAAACCCCAACACAACAACAACATCAGACATTTTGAGTTCGCTGATCTTGTGGCAAACTTTGTGACGTCACTTACAAAGGATTTATATTATGCATCCTTTCTCTTACATGATGTTGTAATATACTTTGTGTTTCGCGAAAGAAGAAGAAGAAAAAGAAAGAAAGAAAAACGTTTCGCCAGAATAGAGTTATACAATTTTCACTGATTTTCTCAGAAATTAAAAATCTTAAAATTTGGTGCCCTTCATTATCATACTTATCTTTTTTTTTTTTAATTTTTTAAGGATACGTTAACTTCATTTTGAGGCTTTGTGAATAAATAATAAATAAATGTGCTCATATTTAATACGACCCTCTTCCTCTTCATTTTTTTTTTTTTAAATCAGAGAGAAATATAATGATAAGACAATGACTTTATTTCCAGGAAAAAACTAGTGCTCTTAATTTAGTATCACAATAATTCATATGTGCTAATTTGCTAGACTCTGACTCCATAAAAGACATTCATTTATCTTGTACATCATTGCCTGCACGTTAAAAATTGTGCATGTATGTCTATTATGACACTGTATCTGGTTGTCTCGGTTTAGTCTGAAACAAGGGAATGCACTAGAAAGATCTCTGGAGTTGTGGGAAAGGAGGGAGGGGGAGGAGGGGCAAGGTGGTTGGGGGTGGAAGGGGGGGGGGAGGAGGGGCAAGGCGGTTGGGGGTGGGAGGGGGGGGGGAGAAAGGAGATGTTCAAGGGGGGTGCAGCCTGCAGGCCGTTGATTGGGGGCCCCGGTCAGAAAGCCCAATTCCGCTGATTAAAACGTTGAGCGGCCAGAGAATTCATCACAGGGTCCAAATTGAAATCTGAAGTGACTCGCTAATCCAATAATCGCATCGATCCTCTTTTGCATGTCGCGGCTAATCGCCCTCACCCTCGGCGGGTTTTATCGGTGCACGTTGGAGGCGAGAGAAAGAATGACATTAAGAAATAAGAGGGGTAAGAGGGGGGGGATGGGCTGGGCCGGGAGATGTCGGGTAGACGTGAAGGAAGGGGGTGAGATTAACGAATAAGGAGTGAGAACATTGAAGGATGGAACAAGAAGGCGTAAGGGGGTTGTGAAAGAATGGGGGCTGGGAGAGCTGTGTTAGAGGGGAGGGTAAGGGATAAGAAATGGCGGATTTTGTGGTATGTATCAATGTTATCACTGTTCTTTTCATAATTATTATCATTGTTCATGTTTGATTTAAGGCTTTTGTTCTAATCATACGTGCGGAAAATAATGTCAACATTGAGAGCAATAATATTGGATAAGAGAATGGTTATATAGAGAGATATCGTGTTCTTTTTCAAGTTTACCGGAGATAGAGACTTGTGTCTATTTCTTTCATTACCATCTTTTTCTCTTTATGTCTCCCTTTCTCCTGTTCTCTCTCTCTCTCTCTCTCCTTCTTCTTCCCTCCTCTCTCCATCTCTTTAATTAAGTCATCCTCTCATTCATTCAACCACTCTCATTTCTTTTTCTTCTATCAGTCTTTCTACAACAGTTGCTACTAACACGTAGCTTTGCAGTGAACAAATAGTTAACAAAGCTACACTTCTATGACCTTCGGCCCTGAGACATCCCCAGATTTATTTGGATTGATGCGTCTGACCAATTACATTTAAGGGCAGTGGGTTAAAGAAAATGTGGAGAAGACAGGAGAAAGAGGACTGTCTCCGCCATCGACTTCATCCATCACCCCGCCCTTGTGCAGCATCTTCATTTGGCTAAAATCTGTGGCCCTCAGCTTTGCTCGCCCGTCACCCCTCGGGTTCCCCCTGGGATCTCTGATAGCCCTGCCGGCTTTGTGCGGGGACAATGCCAGGGCCAAAGTTGTCCAGGGCAGGGTCGAGATGGGTTAAATGAAAATACGCGCATGAGCTTTAGCTCTTCTGCCTTCATATTCATCGACACTGATCAGAATGGACTGGCTTAAAAACTATGAGCCCAGAGACAGTCAGTTCGAGATGGAAAGATGGAGAGAAAGAGGGAGGAAAAAAGGAATGCATAACTCATTTAATAAGGTTTGTTGGCGTGTGTGGCCATTTGTTCCCAAGGACAATACCGGAAAGATGCAAGAGGCGAAAAGAAAACTTTAAATAGTTTTATTCCTGGTGGCTGTGCCAATAATGAAATATTCCAGCGTCTTAAAGAAAATATGCTTTTTGTCTCTGAACGGGGTGGAACGGGATGGGAATGGGGGATACGTAAGGGGGTAGTGGGGAGTGGAAGGGAATGCGTGCGAGCAGTGGCCATGTTTGATTGGGAGAGGGGCCTCGCTATCAAAATTTGGGAAGCCAGAGTTCCGCTCTGATTGGATCATACAGAACCTGGAGGGCCACAAACTCAAACAGCGATAAGTGCCGCCATGTTTGTCTTCCGTTTTGTTGTTCTAAGATCCCTAAAGAGATTAAAAGACCTGAAATTTAATCTGACTGGTCCTGCCAGGGCCTCCATCAAATAGTCATCTAGTCCTTCCCCGCCCCCTCCCCCCCCCCTTCTCTCTTCTTCTTCCCCCTTTCCCCCTGGGCTCGTTCTTTCATTCCATTCCTCTTCAATCCTCCACCATGTCTCCCTCCTCCTTGTTTTCAACCTCCCTCCTCTCCCCTCGTGCACACACAACATGTGACAATTTGGCGATTGAAAAATTGGAAAGTCCCGATCTCAAAGAGCTTTGGTAAACACAGACAGATTTTAATGATTGGTTTTTGTTCTAGTTCGTTTTTTTTTTTTTTTTTGCAATACACACATATTCCATATTATTTTAACCTTGCGCGCACTCTGTAAAATAATAATTTTTATTATTCATAGCATATTATCATCAGAGTGAGAAAAAAATTCTTTCTTTGGTCACTCTGTGTCAAGAAAGAAATGCTATAGATCTACTTTGACATGGTTGATCGAATCTTCTGGATTGTTAAAAAAAAATCAATTTGAAATTTCTCGACCAGCTTGGTACTGTAAGGTTTGTCTAATACAGGTGTTAAATATCCGAGATGTAAAGGGTGAGATATGCAAATGGTTTTAAGATAAGGTAACTAACTTTTCAGCTGGTGAGCTAGGTTAAAAATTTGACTCCAAAATATTTTCTATGTTAAATTAAAACAATCCTCGATACTATTAGAGTAACGTCTGCATCGTATTATCTTGTCCATGCCTGAGATGCCAACGCTTTAAACAAATGGTCATGCGGTGTCCTCTCTTAAGCTTGGAAGTTCCAAAGAGTAAGAAAAAACAAAAACAAAAATGGCCAAATACCGAGAGTCACATAGACCAGAAAAATGGAAAATAGACACTTGCACGTTCCCGTAGGAATAAGAAAACAAGGCGAAGAGGCTTCTAGAAATGAAATGAGTATGACAAGTTATCTCTCTCGGCCATTACTTCACATCGATCCAGCCTCTGCACTCAGCGAGCTGCTGGAATTGCCAAATGTCAAAATTCCTCTATTTTTTTGTAACTTCTCTTTCTTTCTTTGCTAGTTGATTGCTTTTCTCAGCTCCCATTTCCCTGCTACTGTCGTCTTTTCCGATCTTCTTAATCCCTCTTTTTTCTTTCTCTATGAACAGTGAATTTTTTATTCGCAAATCCTGTTGTAAAATCCCTCCCCCCCCCCCCACTTTTTTTTTTATTTCTTTCAAATTTGCCATGCCAATTTTTATTAGTAGCAAAGCCTACATTTCGTTAATTTTACTTTAAAAAAAAAAATGTTTCTTTCTTTCTTTGCTGTCCAAATTCATAATTTACTGAATAAACATATTGCCCGGTTACTATACTCTGTGTCGCAATTTGCTATTCTTTTTCTCCAGCCCGGGTACTCTTGCTAATGAATGTGTAGAAATGTGAATTTACAAATTTTCATGATTGATAATTTTATCATTGTCTCATTTTATTAATGTTTCTCTCTCCTTTTTTCTCCTTCCATCAGTTCCTAATGCAGGGTGGCGGATGCGATGACGTCACGAGTGATGGCTCAGGGGAGAGCACCACGTGTGACAGTGGGCGTGGCGGAAGTGAAGAAGATAACGGAAGTCATGGACGGGCGTCTCCCCTCCATAAAGGTAATTAACGTTAATTAGCCTGAAAGGGAACCCATTTGGCTGGGACGGAAAAGCACTGGGGACGGCAGAAAGCTTTTTTTTTTCCCCCCTTGAAAATGGTAGTTGAGAGTTTCAGCTTTGATGATTGGGTTTTGGTTTTAGTACCATTTATAGTAATTAATTCATCCAGTACCCATCAATTCAGCAACCTGACAGGAGGGAAAGATTCGAAAAAGGTTTCCTTCCCCTCCCCCTCTCAATCACTGATATCGGGGATGGGTACTGAGCAGCTACAGGAAAAAGCTGACACGCAGAAACGAAAATGACAGATTTAAAAGAACAATTGGGGGAAGGGGGGGGATAGAAAGAGGATATAGAGAAGACCGTGAAAAACAATGAAAAAAGAAATAAAGATGTTCGGCCAGGAAAAAAAAGAGAGAATGTGTGAGAGAAAGAAAGAGAGAAAGTAGAGAGAAGTAAATGCATAATATTGGGAGAAAGCCCTTTCCCCATCCAGGGAAAAAAAAACCCAACTATTTTTACATTGTTCAACGTCTGTGAAATGAAATGTATATTAGACAACTCTCTATTTTTTATGTCTATTTATTTGTTTATTTACATATTCTTATATTTATTTTTATAAGTTATTTATTGTTCGTTTGCTAATTAACTAACTAATCAATCAATTTAAATGTTTATTATATTTAGCATTTTATTCATATCGTGTCTGTCTTCTTTCACAGATGGCACAACCCTTAATAACCTAAACCATCCTAACCGAGGCAGTCGAGCAGCTCAAGGTCCCAGGGTAGCCAACATTCCTCGCTCTGGCTTCCCTCAGTTGCTGGGGCGACAGCTGGGCCATTCACTGGACGCCAAACTCCCGTCCCAGCCGCCTCGCTCCATCAGCGCACCGCCCGTCAAACACGTATCCTTCCGCGATGACTTCCGACACGAATGGCCGGAACTGCTTCCCCCTCACCCAAGAGGTCAGGGATTCCCTGCGCCTCCAACTTCCGCCGCTGATAAATGGGGGTCGGCCTCCAGGGTAGGGCCTATGATAGGTCAGCCTCGAGGTCTAGGAGATCTGAGTTTGAATCTCGATCAGAGTTTCGAGAATGGCGACGACGGTAACAGCACGACAACGAGTGGAAGTTACACAGTGGACGACCTCTCGCCGAGGGCCATCAACATCTCCTTCCTTCCTGAGCAAGCAGTGGTTTGATTTAGTGTTTATTCACTCCTCCATAACAACACCCACGATATAGAGTCAGCATACAGTTTTATAAAATCCTCTTCTAACCTGAACTGAAGCAGATCAGAAAATGATGAAGACATTGTCTTGTTTATCATCCAATGATTTCAAGACACACTTTCTGGTCTTTACAATCAATTCTCTGCAGAGGGAAAAAGTGAGACAACTCAGAAGAGAATAGCTGTCACGTTGAAACAATATCAAAAACAGTTTAACAACTTATAAACGTTGCTTGCGTTTTTCACAACCCCAGCAATCACCGGACTGAGACTCAATCAAGAGATAAGTCTAGACTGGGCAAAGATCAACTACGAAATGCCACGCCCACTGCCATGAAATGCCACGCCCACTGCCATGAAATGCTGCGTCCACTAAAAATGTGTTTTTAGTGGCCATGATTAGGGGGGGGGGGGTAAATTGATGATACAAGAAATGCCGTTGAAAGATTCACATTTTCTTTCATATAATGAACTCTAACAAAAGAGAGATTATTCAAGACAAGGCCAACAGAAGATTTAGGCCTAACACTGTTTCAACCTTGGAGAAACATGAAAGGAGTATGAGGTGATCTTCAACCGGTTCTTGAAAATGAACAATACCAGCTGTTTTACAACAGCAACACTGCTAATCTTTTTAGTGGAGGATGGCTATAATAACATGTGACCTTTCTAGACGCCCTGTGACAAGCCATGAACAATTTCTAATTGATGGTTTCTGCTGAGTGTTCCGAGTGACGCAGTGCTTATTCACGACAAACGGCTCTGAGTGTGAAAACAAGGAAACCATGATGTGTGCCAAACAATACATTGACAAGTAATCATTTCGAAGTACGGAGATTTATAGTTACATTAACATTGATTATCTTTAATGAAGGATAGAGAAATTTAACCACTTATATACCTACGCTTTATTGAAACTATGCAAAGTGATGTGGCCAGTCATTACTTCGAAAGCTCTTATGAAAAGCCATACCAGTGACAACAAGATATTCAGTTGTGGCATGAATCTATGAATTTAGACATAGACCTTTCCAAAGTCATTGAAAATACAACGTTTTATGGTCCAAACCAATGTGTTGCAACTATGGTGCTCCACTCAGATTTGGGGGGGGGGGGAGGAGGGGGGAACCAAAAGGCCTTCAGATCTTGCAGGCAGCACTTCAGATAACCCTGATCACCAACATCATACACAGCGCGTGTGAAACAACGAAGTCCCTTTGTCACCACTGAATTCAAATTCATAGCTAATGGAACGCTTTATTTCTTGCAGTTTTTGTCCAGTTCTATTATTTTGATCTATAAACATGCTCCAGTAACATCCAAACTCTTTTCCCACTGCTAGGGGACCCAGAGAAGGTTGTTGACACTTCATCGGTGTCCATTTTTAATCATTACGGACGTCATTTTCACCAGAAATCAAAGATTGAAAAGAAAAACGAATGAAAAAAAGAAAGAAAAACGAAAATAAGAGATAACATTGTACACGCCAACGTATATCTGGGTACTTATTGATGTTGTTTTTTTTTTTTTTTTAAATAAATCCCCTTTTTTCAGTTTTGAGTATGGGAAATATGGTGAGTTGTCAAGTTGACTCGGTAAAGCGAAAAAAAAAAAATCGTATATGCCACAAAGTCCAAAGTCCATATATTTGGTCAGCTAATTTTGTTGCTTGTACTTCGTATATGTTCAAATTATATGGCATCAATGTACACAGTAAATTTGTTGTTATAATTTTGTAGACATGATCAAAGGTGCTCGAGATTATATTGTTTCATTGTTTCAATCCTGATTTTATAATTATCATTATTTTTTTTTTTTTTATTCGTGAGTTGAGTGAAATACGAATAATTTACATGTCCAGAATGTAAATATTGTAGTAAAGGATTTGAAATGGTGCGTGTGAGAGAAATTACTGTTAGAAGATGACAGGTGAGTTGTCCTTGATAGAGAGAGCGTGCAAGAGAGAGAAAGATTAAGAGAGAGAGGTATATAATAGACAGAAAGCAGCTGTTGTCAATGGGTGCAATGATGAAGTATGACACTGAGAATTCGATCACAGCAGAAACCTGTAATAAATATCTGTCACAAGTCCTCATCACAAGAATCTGCTCTGTGTGACTGTCCCCAGTCTGGACCCAGTTCTTTGTAATAGCTATTGTCAAAAGCGGCTGCCATTCAATATTTGTCTATAGTCTTTGCCACTAGAATGTCACAGTTACCTTTAGAGCACATATCGCGTTTGTGACG
>JBCAUA010109991.1:0-10046 GCA_038406235.1 Peronia verruculata
GCACTTCTCCCACCCCCACCCCCCCCCCCCCCACCCCCGCCCCCTTTCTTTTCTCCAGTAAATCCTGTACCTACTGCATTTTTGAGAAATCATGTTACACTGTTCTATACGATAAAAATGAAAAGTAGTTTTCTAAAAACTCAGAAAGTTAGGTTGTTTTTTTTTTTCATTTTTCAGACATTGAGAAAAACTTCCCATTCAGTGCTATATACCATTTAGTTTATTGTTTTCCACATCATACTTGTGTATATCATCAAAATAAATATGGTTGATATCCCATATAGCCAATGATACAAACTCACTAAAAAGTTGAAATGTAAAACAAAACAAAACAAACAAACAAACAAACAACAACAAGCAAACAAGCAAACAAACAAACAAACGAACAAAAAGACTTGCCGAAATTTGCAAAATCGTCCTTCCATTACTATTTTTTAAAAATGCAAAATATGTGTATTTCTTTTTTTTTTTTTAATACAAAACAACAGACAAAAACCACTGATATTAACAGCGAGGATGAAGCAACGAAAGACACTAGAGTAATTATGACGGAAATGCTCAACTAGTGGTTCATATTTTTAAAATCAACAGTCTATATTCTGTGCAAATTAACTTATTAAAGGTGTTGGGAGAAACTCTTGGAGGGAAAAAGGGGTTCTATAACAATATTTAGTCACGTTCAGCACATAATAATAGTTTTGCCCTGAAGATAGTATATGTGAAGTACTTTCGTACCATAGTGCTTTTTTTTTTTTTTTTGTCTTTTAAATTTGGAAAATAGTTCCTTTGCGAAGTATATTGACCCAGTCATTGAGCAGATCGCCCCCTTGACACAGTTAACTGGTATGAGAATAATTTATCAAACACCTCAGAGGTGCATCTATGAAATAATAACAGATTTTATGGGCTTGCATTCAACCCTTTTCAATTTTCATCTTTTCTCTCATATTTTGTGATTACTTGTTTTTTTTTTTTTTTTTGCACACACAATCGACAACAATTAAAACACACTAATTTCCACTTTATATTCTAATGAACCACAAATCTTGAAGCTTTTGTTAAAGCTTTCAATTATCAACCGAAAACAAAAACACAGAATCGGTGGAAAACCGTTCGAAAAATAATAACGATTAGCCTTTTAAATCACCAAAATATGAAAACCGAATGGATTAATGAGACAATTAGTTAAAAAAAAATGTGAAAGCATTTCGATTCTAGATAAGTCAGACTATATTGTGCCTGCACAAATGCAGCAATGGAAATCTCAGACAAACAAACAAAACAAACAACAAAATTAATGAGGTAGGGTGGAGTGGGGGCACAGGTTAAAAAATTGCAATAGCTATTACAGTTTACGAATAGTAACAGTGATATATCTATGTCAAACCTCGAGAAAGTAAGGCAACAATAGCTCAACTGCCGATCGACTGTCTAAGCATTTGTCTGCATACAATTTAATTGTACGACGATAAAACATTTGCAACAACGACAGTGATAAAAACAACTCAACAATAAGAACAATAGCAGGAGCAACAAGTACAAATTAAACAATGAAATAACTTTCTTTTTTCTTCGGTTTTTAATGTTACTGCAGATGCCATCAATTTTAGCTTCACCATCGTTCATATGAACCAGTCCTAAAAATAAGCCCTGAATTAGCCAGCCATTCGAAATAGCCAAGTGAAATTTTTAACATTATTGCCAATTTCCATAACTCCCACATCTCTGTACATCTATAAATAGGTTCTCAAACGCTGTAATGATCATATAACAGTAGTTGCAATTAGCATTCTGTTCTTAACGAACAGCATCGTAATATTATGTTACATAAGACAACTTTATTACAGCGTACAGTTTTTTCTTTCTGTTTTTAGCAATAACGAAAATTATTTTGGCTTAACAATTAAGACAGCTCTAAACCCAGGGGAACAATAGACCCTGTCCAGATGGATTAATGCTTATGAGGAGTTGGTAAACATTCGTAGGCCATTTGAAAGATCTCCAGTAGTCCGGGAGGATGTGCTGGAGGGAGTAGGGACCAAGGCGTAGGTTTGGGTGGATACCTCAAGAGACGGCTTCTTCTCATTAAAAGAAGTTTCAGATAGAACTCATACGCAGCATAGTATATTGTTTATATTATACTGTTTATCCACTTAGATTTTGACAGATTCAGTTGTTGGCACCATAAATTACTAAACAAACAAACAAACACACAAACAAACAAACAAACAAAACAAACAAACAAACAAGAAGTCAAAACAGACGTTAACCACAACGTTAGCGAATTCTATCACAGGGACTTACAACTTGCAACCACACGTTGGTTTTCATTACTTGATTGACCTCGTCCTGTAGGAGTAAAAACAGACTGATTAATTAATATGGACATACCAAGCTTGGGCTTGCACGTTAGATCAATACCATTATTAATAGCCGCTCTTGGCGTCTCTACCATTGCCCACCACCACAGCAGAGCTATCTAGGAAAGACTTATTCATACTGAGTGATCCATTGACAGTTGGGGCCGATGCTGCAAAAACATAATCCAAAACCAGTGTGAACGTTCTGAAACCACAATAGTCTGGCCTGGAAAATTTCTTTAAAGCTAATATTTCACAGACTAGGGCTTAAAAATCCACCATTATCTCCCCCTGAATAAACATGAAAAACTGGATACACACGAATATTTATCTCAGCAGTTCTTCCAGATTAATACAATTCATTGAAATGAAGAAAAAGAAACCATGTTTCTTGTAACACCATTTTTCCATCATAGACTCTACGGATTGTGTCTCTGCTGTTGCAAAAAGACATTGTTATCTTAATATCAAAGCATCGTGGGCTGAGCTGAGCCCAAATTTCTCCTGGGAACTTGTTTACAGCACATTGCATTTTATATCGTACTGTCCTAAATAGACTGCTGGAACAACAATTTACCTTTAAACAAATAAACAAACAAACAAAGAGGTGACAACTGAGATTGTTTGAAACATAGAAAACAGGAAAAAATTGGATTTTATTGGATATGCTTTGCTCTCTCTCTCTCTCTCTCTCTCTCGCTCGCTCTCTGAATTTTTTTGAAAAGGTTTAGTGAGACATGCACTGCTAAACCTACCACATTGATGATCTGGCTGAGGGCCAGGTTAAACCGAATGTCCAGTGAATCGTTAGTGTTGACAACTGGTCGAATCAGAGGGTTATAGCCGTTCTTGTCGAACAAGTCGAAAATGAGTCGCTTTTCGCTCTCACCTGTAAGATATATGGTTTACTCTAATAGCTTATTCAAGGGTTTCATTTTCTGTCGTCATATAAAGCAGCCAAACATACGCATAATAAACACATAATATGAGAGTGATGTTATTAAGTGGTCATATGAGTAAATGGTCTTGTCTTGAAATCTGTGCCTCCTTCAATTGCATACATCGGCTAAATTAGGTCTATGCATTTGTCTGAATCTCAGCAAGAAACACACTTTCAGACATTATTGACAAGGATTTCATTTCTTTCATGATAAACAGGTTCACAGTCAATAACTGTGATACGGCAATTGCTTAGTCTTATTTTCAGATATTTTTTCTTGTTCTTGATTAGACTACTCCAATTCTCACCTTAGCATAGCTCTGTTTAGGGATGAGTAAGCCTTTAGTGGAACAACAGTAATTAGTTTTGTGCATAGTAAGTTTATATACACTATTTTCTGTATAAGGATTGTTGTGGAAAATTAAATATCCATTATAATACCAATAGATGATTGCTCTTAAATTCATTCCATGTCCAGATTTTCGTAAATACATTCGTATAGAGAACGGATATGCTGTGTGTGTGTGTGTGTGTATGTGTGTGTTGTTGTTGTTGTTTGATAAATTACATTTCATGTTCTTTATCATGTTTAGAAGGCACTTATTTCTCATTTCGCATGGTTGTCATGCAGTGAATCTACTCCAGGTTCATTACTCCTTTATAAGTGTGGTCAAGGCCTTTGCTTAGTCTGCAATCGATTTAGACCTACTATCTGTTTTACGTTTTTCCTTAGCCCTTTACTGCTCCTGATAAAGACCATGTTTTATAATTAAGTCAAGAGGTATTGAGCTTACTCAGCTTATTAAAAATATTACTATTAATAGGTTTTTAATTGGAACAAAGTAGATATAAGCAAGACTTGAAAGAAATGTAAATACTTCGATACGTACATTAGTCTTAACTCATCTATTATTAAGAGTGCATATTATGTCTGAGGCTGTTGAGGATTGCCAATCATTCTTTACAAATTTATGCCTTGTTTATCTCAAGTTATTATTTTGCTCTTGTAGTATAGCCAAACTTTAGGCAACGTTTCAGAATTCTTGAAGCTGTTGCTTCTTTCCATTCTGTGATAGCTGGGCTCCTCCCCGCTTCCCATTTTTAAGAGAGGAACGACATTTGTCTCGACATCTCCTTCGCACCGCACATCTCACACTTAATCTTTCTTTCTTTTTGAAAGTTACTGCTCAGTCCTGCCTGCATTGTAAGACTTTACATTTAAATGTAATGAAATGGATGCTATGTAAATGATATAGGTATTTCAGCAGTGTAGTTATGATGATATGTTGTATATAATAAAGAAAGAGAGGCAGCCACATTAGTAATTTTATCGTATTGTGTCAGTATGAATATGGTGATAATTCGGGGCGTAATAATCGATAAAACATTACGAATATCAAGTAGTACAGCAATGATAGTAGGAGGGGCTACAGCTATAGCAGCTTTAAGCTGAGGTACCTAGGCAGTTTGCAATATTTTATATGAATAGTTTAGTGGCAAAAAAAAAAGGCAACAAAAGTATGCGATGAAAGAAGAGAATGTGTACCATCAAAGCAGTGGTAACATATTTTGTGTTACAGATAGCAATTATGCATCCCATAACATATATCCCGGGCCTAAAGTCTCATTATTACAAACCCCTATTAATCCCATTGGCCATGTGACGCCACTGCTCTGATCCTTGCTTAATTTTCCAGTTTTCTCATTAACATAAAGTATACATTCCCTCGCCACTTGTCCTCCTGTGTGTGAGCCCGCACTCGCTCTATATACATCAGGATCACAACAGTGGAGAGCAGCTCTTGAAAGCGGCAACATATTGGGTTGAATGGATAGTTCGATCTGGCCAAGCCCGGTACGAAAAGTATCAATCTCTTTCATTTCCAGCTGGACGTTTTGAGATAACAGTTGGAAGTGCGTCAGAGAAGAGAGGAGAGGAGAAACTGACACAGAAGAGGAAGGATGCGGTTGGAATGAGATGCTAAGTGGTATATGAGATGGGCAAACTGTAAAGGTACTAAGAATGTGCAATTATGGAAGATATGATGCATATGGACCTATAAAGCCAACGGGTCTCTCAAATACCTTGTATCTTGTAGTATGTATAATGAAGGAAAGAGTGTTGAGGAGAGGAGAATTAGCAAGAAAGGGATAAAGCAAGATAATAGTGGAGAGAAAAAAAAAAAAACCCATACAAATTCCTCGATAAAAGGAAGAGACAGCGAGAGAGTAGGAGGAGGATGAGGAGGAGGAGGAGGAGGAGGAGGAGAGAGAGAGAAGATCAGATATAATGGAAGAAAAATAAAGGATGAGAATAGGAAGTGATATAATGTAAATAACAAGGTAACACACAAACACAATCTCAGCTACTTCTCACGAATTACAGCTGTTGTCACGTTGATACAAAGTAGAATATTACCTCTCTCGTCCCATTCACCGATGTATGAGCTCTGCGCGGATGTTAAGAAAGAAGCACCCATCAGTAACTGCAGCAAGCGAAACATAAGTAAACTGTGGCACTTCGTAAACATTTCAAATGACACGCAAGAGTTTGCAAATAACTGTCAAATATTCAGCTCGTATATTGACACATATCTCCTTTCCTTTCGATATCTCTCATCTGTGCGTTTTCCAACGAAGAAGAAAGGAAGAAAACGAAAGCTATCGGTATAAAGTGTTACAATAAAATAATATTTCCTATTCAGCACAATGTCTATGAAAATATTCGCTGAAATTTCCTCCTGCCCTTGAAGATTTCTTGTTGGCCTGTGCGCATGCTCATTCATTAGATTCCGACTTCCTCTTCCTGGCACAGCATGTTTCCTCTTTCTGACTGTGTCAACCACAGGAAAAAGCCACCACTCTATGCCAAGGATTCATCGAACACATAAATAAGCAAGCTTTAGTTATCAAGACGAGGGCTTTGAAAACAGCAGCCGCATTCATGAACCCGAGAGACAGCTGATAAGAAAAGTGGGGGGTTGAATCAGGGAATGGCGCGCTATGCGCTAGAAGAAAAATCTTCACTGTCGTGTGCGCGGTTTGGCCAGCTTTAGTGTGCTCTCAATGAGACTGGAACCGAAAATAGAGGCGCTTTGGTAGCGATGGGCGTTTTGCGCCTGTCTCAGTCATGGTTATAACGATCCGATGATTCAGTAGTAGGAACAAATGAAACCCACATTTGATATATGCTTATTAGAATATAAACCGTGTGGTGTGTGAAAAATATTTTGTCTGTAGTTTTCTTTTTTTCCTGGCCTCGCGCGCGGTGTCGAGCTGCTGCTAGCGCCTGTGGTGACATGAAAAGTTGGCGCAGCAAACTGTGACAAGCAACGCGAGGATTTTTTCTGTTGACACCGTAACGCCAGGATACCCAGAGGCGGCGATACCAGTCAGCTTACATTGCCGGAAGGTAACGGTTTTGGGGAGGAGGGATGGGTGGAAACTTTCGCATAGAGTATTAGATGCTAACAGTAGAGAGTCAAGTTCCATACATTTATGGTGGTTGTAAGCCTGAAAGTGTCCAAGTGTTTCGCATTTGATTGGAAGATTGTTGTGCTCAGTCCTATTACTTCCCTTTACCAGACAAAAGAGGGATTGAACAAGCAGTGTAAAGAGAGAGAGAGAGAGAGAGAGAGAAAAAAATCCCTTTTGCGCCCTTAGCTTGAAACATAAACCATGCAAAATTAAAAAAAAAAAAAAATCATCATAATAATAAAAATATTATGATGTAAAGAGAATATTTCCTTCTTATTGCGATAACTTTTTTCTTTCAATTTTTTTTTTTTTTTGCGATCAGTCTTGGGAATGACATGAAGTAAAGGAATTCTGTCCTCTTTACACTGCTTCCTCAACATCTCTCACATCTGGCAAAGGGAAGTAATAGGGATGGTCAAAATGATCTCCCCTCACACGAATCTCTCTTTTGGAAGGGGCAGACAATTTGCGAAACAATCTCCCATTACTTTCTAAGTAATATACAACACAGTAAACAAGATAATTCTCTTCTCTTACCATTGCCAGCCAAAGTGTTAAGTCCTGAACATCAAATAAATATTATTATAGAAAGACCAGCTCCAGAGGCGTCTATTCTGAGACTTTTAGATTTAAATACTCCCTTGCAACTTAGATTTTTATATCTAGCTTTGCTGCAAGTGAGAGTACCTCTCTGTAAGAAAGACACGAAAGCGGATAAGCAAAGGTACAGGATGGACCTCTTGTATAGGCAACAGCAGACAACGTGGGGTTAAGGAAGGCGTCACAAAAAGAAACGCATACTGTGGCCACGACATTGTCAATAACGAACTGCAGTTAAGGATATATGAAAATGATAGGGGCTGAGAACGGTACAGGTGGGCTGGCGTGATTCTCATGTCAGAGTGCATTATAATTTATTGCTGTTATCAATTTTATTTTGGAAAGAAAAGTAAAAGCCTGATCGGATACTTCATGGGTTACATAATAACATGCAGATTTAGCATGAAAGGAAACCATAAAATTCTATTCTTGGCGCTTTCAGGTTGTCACATTGAAAATAATCAAAAATTATCTGACATCTGGGTCCTGTGCAAACCAGCTATATGAAAGGAAAAACAACAACAGCAACAACAACCAACCAAACAAACAAACAAAAGAATGGCAAAAGTATGGCTCCTCTCATTAAGACTTTGGTACAAATTTGTCTGGGATGAGGGGGTCTCAAACTTCGCAATTCCATGAATCCCTAATAGGAATACCTTCAGCTGTGACTAGACCTTATGATTTTCTTCAAGGTTCAGAATTTGGTGCTTGTAATTATTCCATATTTTTGTTGTTTTTATAACATTCTACTTTAACGATACGTTAATAATATGAACATTCTATTACGTTAGCCTGATCTCGACCATTGGACCTTACTGACTTTCGGACTAGACCCCGATGAGTTGGGAATGTCCAATAATTCTCTGAGGTACAAGAGTGTTCTTCTTTATTTTTACATTTGAACTCGTATTTTGTTGATGGTTTTTTTTGGGCCGAACTGTAGTTTATTTGTTCATTTTCTGAATATTTTTTTGATGTGTGTCTCAACACGGTCACATTCCATTTTCTTGCTTCCCTATCTTTCTTGTTTTCATTTGTGTCCAAGTTGGACTCGACAATGTTCTAAAGAGAGAGAGAGAGAGAGAGAGAGAGAGAGACCCTCGATCTCTCTTGATTAGAGACAAATGTGAACATTCTGAGAGATGATAAGCTATACAGGTAGCTTGTCTTCACAGATCATCATCTGCCAGCCTTTCCAGCGAATATGCCACAGATCAAAGATCTCCATTCCACTCGACCTGAGACAAAGTTACCATTTCAATCAAAGAGTAAGCTCCCTACGGTTAACCAGTGTCCAGACATCTCCTTCTCATTAACTGTGACCTATCGCACTGCTTCTTGTTTGTGAATTCCAGTTCACGTAGTTTTTAGCACATGTCCTTATTATCGTCCCCCTCATCCTGGAATTTCCCCTTCAATATCCATTCCGTTTGTTTTTCATACACCATTGTAAAAATTCTGGCTGTTTGATTCACAAGAACATGGCTAAATAACGTCAACACATAATAATCTTATCACAGTTCCTCAAAGATACATTGTATATGCAAATATGATATGAAGGTCACCGATCTAGACACAGAAAACCACAGTGAGTGAAGGAGCAGCACAGTGCAGGAGAGTTCTCAGGGGAGACGCAAAGCGATTTCAACAGTAAAGGGACAGGAGAAGAAGAGACAACAAAGCAAAGCCATTAACCCGTCGTCCAGCTTCATGTGCCACGATGTGGTAGAGACTGCCATGCATGGACTGGATTGCTGAGCCGCTCCAGACGGTGTTTCCACCGAGTGTGGGACGACTAAACAGAGCGCAGCCAGTGTCACACAAGACAGGAGCCAACACATAAACACAGTTGTTTTCTTATTATGCTATAGCCGCCAGAAACTGATATTTTAGAATCATTTAGATAAAAATCATCATCGTAGTTGGGCATGGTTGTTTACAGGATGGCCAAAGGTACTAACATCATTCTTATAATAGTCCATACTGTAACGTTGACTCAGGAATTCTTTCATTCATGTCATCATCCATAAGAACATGTAAAATATCTTTCTTACAACAACAACTATCAACAAGTAGGCTGTTGGCCTTAAGAAACAACTCATGAGACTTGATATTTGTGATTACATGTATAGAACACATGTGTAATTCCTTACTGCACAAGACATAATAAAAAGTACACAGAAACATTCAGTAGTTTTCATGGTACGTTGCACAAGCTGCAATGACATTCATTTAGAATTCAGCTCATATATGTTCCACGTTAGCAAAAGGTGCAGCTGGGATAAGCTCATTATTGCCTGACTGCATGGCCACATGTTCTAAAACAACGACAGTAAAAGTTGACATTCCTTCTTAAGGAATTCCATTTTGATAAAGTCTTCGGTTTAAAGGCAAGCAAACTCAGGAGAGTTTCATATTATTATTTTTTTCCTTGCTTTTCATCGGTTGAATCAAGGCAAACTGCCTCAGTGAAGGAATCTTTTAGTAACAGAAATAGGTTACAAATTAATTAGACTGAAGTAGTGTTAAATTCCTGTAAATTTGAAAGTTTGGCAAACTTTTCAGTCACCTTCAAGCATCATTCAAAGAGGAGAAAGGGTTCAGACACCATCAAGAATTATCTATCAACAAAGAAACCTTATATGAAATACTGTCCTTTGTATCTA
>JBCAUA010110002.1:0-10046 GCA_038406235.1 Peronia verruculata
CGGGGCGTTAAAGCGAACCATATTTAAGAAATTCCCAGTGACCATACAAGGCAAATCCCCAATGCCTGAGAGGCCTGACCAAGTGTTCGCCGCATAATTTATGGCCGGACCCAGCCTGATGTCTTAGTAATTTCCAAGATTTTTTTTTTTTGCTTGCAACATGAACTCACTTCTTATATTTTATATTTAGGGTAATAAGATGTCACTATTTCCTCCTAATCTCAGGAAAAAAAAACTGATGTTGTCAAAACAATTACGAATACAATTTTAGAAAATACCAAAAGTTTAGCATTCAAAACATCAATGAAAGTAAGTCATATGTGATTCGAATCTAGTGGAAACAAGCTAATTCCCATCAAAATCTTTGTTCTTCATTCTACGGAGAAGATGTGATGCCACTCTCTCACCTCTACTCAAAAAAAACAAATTCGCGATCTGAATTTACATTATAAATAAATTGTTCGAAATTAAACAAACAAACAAACACATAACAAAAACTTCATACAGTCCTCTCTGTTTTATCACATCGGCTGATGATTTATTTTTTCCAACATCTTAGTTTAGAGCAACCGATAACGCAACAAGTATGCATCATATTTTAACAGTAAAATAGTGATCCGGTAAAGTGATTAACCTCTTGCCCTGCCCTTCATTGGGCCACTCGGGAGGCCTCCTAGGTGGGAGTACAAGATGTCTGCAGTGCGCGCTCCATAGTTTCTAGCACCATAGGCCTAATGTACATCGAGCAATCTGTATTCACATACATATATTGCAGTCATCTGATGGGTTCCACTTGTTGGCACATTCTTTTTTTCATAGTAGTGGGCTGTGAAAGACAGAGAGAGAGACATGGATGAAAGTAGTGAACAGGTCTTCACAGGTGCCCCAACGACATATAATTATGGAAGTCAAGGGATGAGTGAGTGAGTGAGTGAATACAGTATTGTTTGTTGGTTTCTTTCAACTATTTTAAATTTGTAAGTTTCATTTCTGCTCCTCAAATTTTGCTCAGTCTTGTTTTTAAATTCATAATCTTGATTCAAAGAAACAGAGTGAGTCGCCCTTGCCATGTGCTTGGTTAAAAAACGTACGTGGTTAAAAAAAAAAAAATCACGTCGTGAGTCCTTATTTCATCTCGTTGATTTTGCCATTGTGAGGGATAAGAAGGATCGGATACTATAACTCGCATTTTTTTTTTTTTCAGTGACTGAACAGTCCCATGACTTTCTGGGTAGGATAGCCCAACGTGTAGTCCTCTCGGATAAGGAGGACAACCATAAAAAAGGAGATTCCGTACTTACTTTACGCAGGATAAAGAAGTTAAAAATCGAATAAGGGGCATGTCGAGACACCGGTGTAAGTGCAAAAGTTCAAAATTCAAAATTTCTATCCCCCAAAAATCTTCTCGCCACAAAAAAGTGCCGAAATAATCCTACTTCCCTACGATTGAAAGGTTTAATAGTAGTCGACTACTCAATTCTAGATAGTTATGCCGTCCGGTTACTTGGTATTTTACACTTTACATGGTGACCCCATAGACGTACTTTGGGTGACCCATTTAGTTTGAGGACACCAGAGCCACACAAGCTTCAGGGGAACAGTTGAGGTTCTACTCACATGTTATTTTCATTGAATTTGTCGCGTGTGATGCGGTGTCCTTTCTTTCTCAAACAAAATAATAATATGGAAGGCATTAGATCAAAGTGGAGAATAGATCTTGTGGATGTGTTTCAGATTAGGACGAAATCACCAGAACATTCGAGATATGTTGACCTGACCTGACCCAACAATAAGTTGTTTACAAATGACCAGCCTGGGCAGATCTGGAATGGTCGCCGCTTGACTAGACTCTAGAGATAAGCTATCGCGTGGGTATAAATTGTGCCCCGTCACGTCTTTGCAGCAGATTCAGACACAAGCTTGACAAACCGAAAAGCTAGCAAGTTTAAGCTGACTTGGCTACTTTGCATTCGGAGTGTCCTATTCTGTGCATTCAGTGGTGATTTCGTCTTAACTTCAAGTGAATTTACGCCTTAGATCCTGCATTTGCAAGAATGTTTTCCATTACTCCACGTCTGATGGATGACTTTCCAGTGCGCCTGGCAGATGACTGGGTGAATCCTTGGAGCATGCGAGTTCCTTATGGGCTGGGTGATTTGTCTCGTGCAGTTGGCAGAGAATCAGAGGTAAGTTGCTTCTTTTCAGATTGTTGAAATTCTCAGTTTTCATATAGATCTAGAATCTAGATCTAGACTAGATCTAGGCCTACCTTTTGATGAGGTGGAAAAATTTGGGACAGGCCTACAGCAGAGATTTATTAGACCAATTACATGTACTTCCTCTTAAAATTAAGACAAAATCCGACACTTTTTCGGCTGTTCCCACCCCTACTTATTCCGCTCATTGGACCTACATGTTAGTGTTAGGGTGGACTTGCTCTGGTCAAAGGTCTCATACATGTTAGCGTTAGGGAGGTCTGTCACCTGCTGGTCGAACCTACATGTTAGCGTTAGGGTGGACTTGAGCTGGCCAAGGGTCCCAGCAGGTTTAAGCCAGCGAGGTTGTTCTATTATTTGGTGGGCACTTAATATAGCCAAATAAGTAGGGGTGGGAACAGCCGAAAAAGTGCCTAAAACCCTGTGCTCCCAGGCATGAGTCAGCACTGCTTTCTACTAGAAAATATTTCCACATGAATTCAAAACCCTGGGCACTTCTGTATGTTTAAAAGTAGATCTAGTCACGCCCTCTCGCACAGGCCCGATGTACAAATGGCACTTATCGACTACATGTTAGCGTTGGGGAGGACGATCACCTGCTCATCGGACCTACATCTTATCATTAGGGCGCTGGTCGAGGGTCCCAGCAGGTTAAACAGCGGGGTTATTCTATTATATTAATCATCGCGGTAACGATATATGCCATTTGTACGTCTAGGCTGCGCGAGAGGTTGGGACCACTGAACCACGGTAGTGCCAAAACCTGTGCTGATGAGGATACAGATGAAGCACCTGATACATGTACTTGCTTTTTTTATTAGTATTAGTAGGAAAAATATTGACTCTAGTCTGTAGACCTACACACAGGTGGAGCATAGAAAAGCCCCTATTTGTAGCCATACTTTAACAGAAGACTCCTTTTAAATGGTAAGAAATACTGGTATCAATAAAGTCCAAGTGTTAGTGTAACCACAAATCTTATCTCTGACTGGAAGCAGTCAGTTAGAATTTCATTGAGATATTATTGTTATATTCTTTCCTTGCTTTTGAAATTGAAATGTGAAGTTTCGTGGTTGTTAAACTATAAGTTGCAATGCCACTGATCTTCCTTTTGAGATGTTGTAGCCTGTTTTCAAATAGCCCTTACTGATGATCAATACATTTTTTACATTGCTTTTTAATGGACATATGACAGAGTTACATTTTAAAATGTCTCTGTTACAGCGGTGCTAGTGAAAACACATAACGTTCCTCCACCCCTTGTTCTTTTTTTTTTTTTTTAAATTTTATTGAATCATACAGTGTAATATATGAGGCGATTTATTTAGTATATCAGTCAACTGAATACTATTGAATATATATGCGATGCGATGAAATCAGGCGCTCATCAAACAGGCGGACGGAGAAATAATGTTTTTCTACAATGGACGAATTTTAAACACAATTTTTTTTCTTCAAAGAACCCTTCAATATCAATGTAAAAGTGCATTTCAGAGTTAAATTTGCAGAAATAGAGTGAGTAAAAGGCCAAAAATTGTAATTTAATGGCATGGCCTAACAAGGATTGAGAAGGATTTAAAGTGATCGCCCATGTTCTCATTAAATTCAGCTGCAACAACAGGTTACTCCTATCATCTTTATTTGCCAATATCTCAACTTCTACCTAAGGTAGGACAATCATTTTTTCACATACTAATAGAGAAATGAATAATCTCTACAGTGATGTCAATAACTCCATATGATTTCATTGTGTTGCATCTCAGTAGCTGAAATATATAAAAGGAGGAAGAAATTGTTTGAGACAAGTTGGATTTTATAAGGTTTTTACGTTTGCTTTACAGGTGCAGAATACAGATAAAGAATTCCGCATCCGTCTTGATCTGCAACATTTCCAGCCTGAGGAGGTGAAAATCACTTCTGACAACAAGAGAGTGACTATCAATGCCAAGCATGAAGAGAGACAAGACAACCATGGCTTTGTGTCAAGAGAAATTACTCGTGTCTACAGCCTGCCAGAGGTAAGTTATCTCAATAATGACATTTCCTGCAACATATGTGGGACTGTCTGGTGGTCACTTGAGGCGTTTCCCTCAGCCTATACGGGATTGAATTTATAATTCTTTCACACCAACCCATTTCCCACAAATGCCCTGGGAACTTACAGTAGAGTCACCCTTTGTTTCGTTTCATACCGAATTTGGCAGAAGTTGGTAACTTTTTGAGTTTTGAAGATCAAGGAAATGCACTACAAAATGAAAGTAGAGAAGGAAAACAGTAGAACAGGCGTAATACTAAACGTAAAGGAATAGCATCAGCATCTTTCTTGTCTAGATCTAGTATTTCTACATCTAGAGAAACTTCTTCTGCACAGCAGGCAGAGATGTAGAAACCCTCACTGTCTGACTATTGGACAACTCAGGTAGATCTACATTTTACAACATTTTCCCCCAAATTCTTGAGAAACCAAAATCTGACTCATTTTTAAAAAAGTCATTAAAAAATAACTGACATAAAATCCATTTCTGTTTTCTGTATCAGACAATGTTGGTTTAGTACTGTCATATGTTTTTGAAACGATTGATGTGGGACTATGAAAAGTGTGTTTATTAATTTTTTGAGATTCCTCTGAAAATGCCAGTCTTCAGTGTAGCCAAACTCAAATTTAGCTCAGCCTTCAGTGATTATAACTGAAATTTGTAGACTGGTTATGAAGAAAGATTTTTGCAGGCAACATTAGCTGTAGGAGGATGAAAAAGGGAGAAAAAAACAACAACAAAAAAACCCTTTATGCACCCAGTTAAAATGTAAATGGAGTTGCAAGAATAAATGTACAATCTGAACTGCAAATGTACCTTGGGGAAATTTCTTAAAGATGTAATAAAAGCAAAACTTGTAAGTGATAACATTTCTTCACCAGAGTAATACTAATACTATTGAATTGTACAGTGTGGTATGAGAGGAGGCTGACAGTTGCCAGTAAAACATTTATTTCATTTAAATATTCACAACTCGAGAATGACTTAACGTTGACGAATTGTTACATAGTAATGTTAGTCTTTGAATTGCTATTGTTTGTAACCAGTGCGACTGATTCAGTATAGTGGTCACCATTTGCATTCTTAATCAAGCATTTTTTATTTTTTTTTGATATGGCGGAGAAACTGTTAACCTACTTTTGTACTGCCTATATATTTAACTAAAATTATTGGTACTGAATTGTTAACTGAAAACTGAATTTCATAAATTTTATTTCCCTAGAGAATACAGCTTCATTCATGTTCTCTATTACGTAAGCCTAGTTTTTTGTTTTTTTTTTTCTTTCATATACAGACCTCCAGTGTAGATGTGCAATTTGGAATGTGCCTTTATTAATACATTTTTTGCACATCTAGTCATTGATCTTAATTGAAAATGTATGGCTTCAAATAGAGACCAGTAAGCATGTGGACATGTTATGTCTTTAGAAACTGAACTAAACACTGAATATATATGTCATTTGAATCATGCTTTTGATACTTTTTGTTTCAGGATGTGGATCCAAAGTCTGTCACCTCCTCAATGAATGCCCAGGGTGTTCTGAGCATCAAAGCTGAGAAGCTGGCCATTGAGGCACCAAAGGAAACAGCCATCCCAGTTGAATTCAAGTAAACACTATCCAATGAAAGCCATCTGGGTGATTGAAAGTCCAAGGTGTTCAAGGAAAGTGGAAAGAATTCTGGTCTGCCTAGTACATGTACATGTCAACTGGGGAACTGTAGCAATATACATACAGTTATTTGCCCATTAGTATTAATTTTGCTTCTTCTTTCACCTTAGGTGCAGCTCATTTTGTAAAATCTGATTATAGAATTTTTGTCTACAGTTCAAACAAGTTTTATTTTTTTCCCTTTAGCTTGTTCCTGTGATTCGCTAATTTTGCAAACTTTCCGTGATTGCATAAGCAATTTAGTAATCGCTTTCACCACTTTGTTAAAGTTATTTTTTATTATTTTTCAAAGATATGATTATGTGTTTTATTATGGAAATACGTTTCTTCATAGTTGCATGTCATTGATGCCACTTATGTAATTCCTTTAGTTCTACCCATTTTGAAGTTTAAATGCAGTCAAGGAAGTGTTAAAATCGAGATTAAAATCAAGATCTTTATCTGTTTTGAAAGTTTTAGTGGCTTCATGACTGACAATGTGGACATACAGCTGGAGTTAATTTAGTGTGGTTAATTTTGTCTTGCTTCCACATTTTTCTGAAATCTTGGATAGCTATGTGCTGTTTCACTGTATATCGAAGATAATATATACCTTTGCCTTTATCATATTCTTTTTTTTTTCATAGATATAGGTGGGCTCATTAGACCTTGTAGGCTACCATTACATAAGCATTTTGCAAAGACTAAGTCTTTAATTCTTGTGCAGTGAAAGTTGCAGTGTTGCATTAGATCTTCATTTTTGGAAAATAAAAACCTTTCATCTCTGTATAGTCAATCTCATTATACCCAAGCAGGATTTCAGTTGCACATTCCATCTCTGGATCACAAATTGACTAATAGTTTTACATGTAATGCTATTTAAACAAACAAACAAACAAAAATTTGAAAAGGGGACATTGTAGTTTCTAGTAGTTTAATCCATTATTTGTTGCTATACAAATAACTTGGAGTCTATGTATTTTGTTCAGCCCACATCATTGCATTCATGAATGGTCCATACATGTGTATTTTTCCTTAAGTCATTATAAGCCAATCCTTATCATCACTAATGCCAGCAAAATCTAGCCATACAAATCCCTGTTCATGATATTGATATTGTGTGATTGATATTATATTATGCTTGTTACCAGTATTATTGTTGATTATGACCTTATTTATACCATTCGATTTTTGTAACACATGATAAAAAAAGATAAAAAAAAAAATAATAATAATAAAATAAGAGAAAAAAAAAACAGCAGAGAAAAAAAAATTGAAATTCTTGTTTCTTCACTTTGTTCAGTTGAATGGGGTTTTGTTTTATTTTATTTTGTATTGTTCAATGCCCAATTGCCATATACACAAAGTACAGTTTATGAACAGTCTAGTTTCACCTACCAAAATACAGTGCATGCAGTGTGGAAAAACCAGCTGTTTTCCTAAAAAAAAAAAAAAAATGATCCTGTAATCTGTTGGCTTTTCCATTCCTTAGACATTTGTACTGGGACTGACACTGTGCTTGTCAGACAATGTTAGGATTTTCACATTCATGTCTTGGAAAATAAAATGGATAAACTTCATTTGTCGTCAACGGGCAAATCCACTCACAATTAATGAGACATGGTAAACGCGCAAGATACAGTCAAATTCTCAGGCATAATGTAGATTAAAAATATCATGAACAACATTACAACAAGGAAAATTAAACTTGTTAATAAGGTTATAGCTGATGGCCGAAATGATGACGAGGAATAAATTTATTAATTATGCAATGTCACAATTCAAGTACTTTATTTAAACTAAATTTGAACAAAAATAAGTGAGCAATATCTGCCAAACATAAAAGATTGGTTGTCATTTAAAAGGTTGGTTGTCATTAAATGAGCCCATAATTTGAAAAATAAGTTGATCTATTTGGTTCACGGTTGGGGAGGTCGTCCAGGGGCAGAACACTAGAGTAGGCCTACACAACAATGCAAAAGAAAAGTGAATACATTTAAGTTGAAAAGAAACTCTATGTTTGGGCCTACACCAGTTTCCTGTGACCTATCACTGACTGCTACGAGTTTTATACCACCAGTTGCTATTCGGCAGGGCCTACTTATTTCATGGAACGAACACTTTTCAGAACTTTTCTTCTTTTTTCTTCTTCAGACATAGTTACTTCCCTTTGTCAAGTACAAGCGCTATGACTCACGTACAAGTATTGTACAATAAAATCTAAAAACAAAAACAAACAAAGAAAAAAAAAAAACTCATACTTTTCTCCTGATGGCTGTGCCCTCAATATAAAACATAAGACAAATAAACAATTCTCAAATGATAAACTAAGTCAAAACAGCACATAAGCCCTCTACATCATATTTCTTGAGGTAAGTAGTATTAGATTGTTAGAACCAAATTACTGGAATAACTTCGAAAGTCTGATCGGGAAAAATCCAGACAGATGTGGCGCCGCATCCGAAAGCACTAATAGTGAACGCTGGGTGTGGGAAATCGGTATGACATCTTGTCAGTCCGACCTCGGAGCTGTTACACATGTGGGCTCGGCCCAAGACTCATCACTCACGGTTTGTTGTTCGAAGGCCTTATCCAGGTTCATTATTATTATTTTTAATTTCGAAGATATGATGCTTGCGATGATATCTTTCTGTGGGTTTGTGCCAACGCGTGATTTGAGTGTCAAACGGGAACAGTGAACTAATGAAGGGCAGACCCACGTAGATCTAGTCCTCGGGCGGACCTTTAAAGTGTATAAAGCATTGCAGCAATGCTGATCAGAATTTTGATGTACGAGTCACATAACACAATAGTATTATGTTATTTTTTTTTTACCACGGTTGTGGACAGCTGGGATAACCACCACTACAGGAGGTTGAAAAGCTTATGAAAACCATAACCATAGGTGTGCCTACGCGTTTATACCATTTTAATATTCGCAAAAAGCCATAGATCTAACTTTTAAGAATTAACAGAAGTCCACAATCTTTCTTTTCCTTTTTTCTCCCCTTTTAAGCAAAAACCGGATTTCAGGATCCGCCCTGCATTCTTAACTCCATCTATACTATAGAAATGTTTTATGGACTTGAGAACTACTGAATATACATTTGACATTTGGCTTACATCTTTGTTGCATAAAGACCTGTGTTTCTGCACTAGATCTACATAAAGTCGAAAAAGCCTTAGTATATTTGACGTCAAGCTAGAAAGGCGACGATAATTTTGAATGCCGGTATTGTGGCGAAAGTGTTTGATCCGAATTTTGTACGCTCGATAGAATGCGCGTTCAAAACATGAAACGCGCTTATTTTCCTTGAGAAACATTCAGTTTTGTCATCCAGTCTATCAATATGAAGGTGCTTGCTTACTTAGGTCGCAGGGCAGTACATGTACCGATGTACAAAAAAAAAAAAAAAATCTCCCACGAGATCGTGTATCTCGAGTAGTTCAGCCAAAAAATAGAACGTCGTCATACTGTTTGATTCCACAAGGCCATTGTTGTACAGCCTGCTAACCGACCATTATGAATTGCCCATCTTGATAATGATAGTTGCCTCTAGCTTAATACTTATATTTGAACGGCTGCACGTTTGGGAGTCCTTGATCATGCTATGGAGTGAGACCTTTATTGCATGGTTCTACGGTTGGTGTTTGCCATGAGCTTGGCCTTCTCCACACGGCTAATTTCTATAGTTAATGATACTGAAATTAGTGTCATAATTAATTAATTGGCTTCTCCTTCTCTTTGTGCAACCAGCGTTGACTCAGAGAGAGAGGGAGAGAGTGGAACAAGTGTTTACAGCGTACACAAGATGACCACTTATATGAAAATACTAGAACAGTCTGAAAAACAGATCCGCCGACTGGTAGAGCTTACGGGTAGGTTACTACATCCATGCAACCATCCAGCCATGCATCTGGATATCCATCCACCCATCCGCCCACCCACTCACCCACCCGTCAATCTGACTGTCTGTCAGTTTGTCTGTCTGCCTGTTTGTATCTCTCTATCTGTTTCTGTCTGTCTGTGTCAGTCCGCCTATATTTCTGTCTGCCTGTAGTTATAGTTGTAACATCTATCTATCTATCTATCTATCTATCTATCTATCTATCTATCTATCTATCTATCTATCTATCTATCTATC
>JBCAUA010110013.1:0-10046 GCA_038406235.1 Peronia verruculata
AGGAAGACCTACCTAGATGCATCTCTTCTAAAAGAACATGCACAATATTCATGGAAAAATGAATAAAGAGTGAGCAGTCATCATCATCATCATCATCATCATCATCGCATTCATTTCAATTCACAGGCGTAAGAACTAATGGAGTAATTATGACTATTCTAAGCACCAAATCATTATCATTACAACCATGGCCATTATTTCAACCCACACCACCGTCTATATCATCATCATCGTCTATCTTGAGACACTAAGACTAAATTTCGATTCCCGGAGGATGAAACGAGGTCCCAAAACAGGGTATTTGATTCATTCCAGGTAAAACGATGACACTATCGATGTTGACAATGTCTTCCAGGCCACAGACAAAGCAATGAGTTTGTTCTGCTACTGTAAAAACAGTCAGCCTGGTGTTATATTTGCTCTGATCTGGCCAAGAGATAATCAATCACGGGTACAGGGTTATGTCGAGTGTAAGAGGAAGTTCGTGTTTGACCAAAGCTCCTTGGTGTCTTTCACAGTCAGAAAAATAATTTTGCTAGTATTTTATACAACTTTCTTTATCTGTTAACACAGAGGTATCTAATGTGGCATCTAAGTAAATAAAAATAAGGAACAATTTTAATAAGAGACTCTCTCTCTCTCTCTCTCTCTCTCTCTCTCTCTCTCTCTCTCTCTCTCTCTCTCAAAATTCGCTCAATTTCATCCGCCAGCCAAAAAAGACTGTCCACCATCATATACATAACACCAGCAACACTTTTCTTTTTTCCGTTTGCTTATCTCCTTACACCCCCTCCCCCCAATCCATTTCATCTTCCAGAGATGAGACGGAATCGCATATCTGAGCAGTTCCATTCATGAGAGGAAAGCAAACAGATTCGCTATTTCTTCCAGTTGGCCGAGCGAGGCAATGATTCAAACAATCTGCTATATCCATACCTTCCAGCAGCCCCGCCCATGTCTCTCCTAGTCTGAGCCAGAGGATTTATCACTCTAGTGCTGCTGGTGCCGGCCACAGGTGGTACTGATCAGCATCTCAGACATAACACAATCTCCACACTGAGACAGCACGGTCTATAGATTATGCACAGAACAATAACTCACCACCGACAGTCTAAGAGATGTCTTCACATCGTGTCATACTAGTAAATACAAAGACTCGCCATAAGGAAACAGTAGCCAGGAACTATCGGTTATGGTGGTTATGGTTTTTATAAAGCTTTTCAACCTCCTGTAGTGGTGGTTACCTCAGCTGTCCACAACCGTGGTCAAAAAATAACATAACACAATAACACTATTGTGTTATGTATCTAACCAGGAACTATCCCTGAGTTCTTGTTGTTTTTGTTTTTGTTGTTGTTGTAATGTTGGTGGTTGTTTAAGCAATTAGGGGTCCGACCTTTTTGGTCAATCGGAATAACAGAAAGTCAAAGATAAGAATATTTAGGATAGGTGGGATCTCTATCATCAAGTAAACACTGTCAGATTGGGGCTGCAATTGTTCAGAAATGTAGTGACTGTGATTTCTCACCCGAGGTGTCTGCTGTTGCATAGAAACGTTCGGGCGCTCTCAAATTTGAAGGTATCTTAACAACCTCAGAGACCACTACACTGATCTTATTCATTTTCGTGCATCTGAAAGTGTGGAAGAGTCCGACTTCCTTTTTTTTTTATACTGTTCCCCCCCCCCCCCCCGCCCCGCTTTTCCCTTTCCACACTCGTTTTCCTTTTCCCTCAAAACCACACCCCTATAACCTTCATAAAAGTTGATGATCTCCAACGATCTCGTTTGATAGTGAGACCGTAATGTTGAAAAAGCTCTACTCTTTCCAGTAAGTACAATCCATTCTGAGGATAGCATAACATTGCTCTTTGGTAGGTACAAATATTAACAAAGCAATATTCTGTGGTAAGGACAGTCAATTCTGTGCTAGACACAATTTTCTCTTCGCTTAAAAACTGTACATTCGGAGGTTAACAAAGCACTACTCTATCCGGTACGTATTGCCCGACTCCAAAGAAGCCTATGAGGACGTTTTGAGAATGCCATGTGTACAGTAAGAATGGACGCTGGCATAGAGATGAGTCACTGACCAGATGGCAGCCATTTCATACTCTGGGATAACTGTATACATGTACATGTTCTACCACACACAGGAAGAGACAGAAAGAGAGAAAGAGAGAGATATAAGGAGAGAAAAAAGCACTTGGGAGACAAAATAGATCCTACATGATTATGATTTATACAACAGGAACTGTTGAACACCATCTTGGAAACTACACAGGTAAGCTAGGTGATCTATTACTCACGGGCCATGGCATCTTCCCTCTCTTCCCCCTTCTCTCGAGTCTGTTTGATCCCCACTGATAATTAACCATAATTGACTTAAATCACTTCGCCTCACTGCATCGAGATAACCTCCACCAGGAGGATGAAAGACGTATCATAGAACGCCTGACCGCCCCAGTACGAAGACTTATAGATTCTGATATAGCGGTGTGAGAGGAAAGACAGGACCCGGAGTGCGATTTCTGCAGCTGTCAAACGTGATACATGTATCCATTAGCCAAACCACATCTTCTGGGCGTTAGATCTATACTATACAGCGGTTGGGGTGATAGATTCCATCTGAATCTCCCAAGAGACCAAAGGTTTCGTGGCACTGTCGCTGAATTCGGCCTGTACACAACATGGAAAAAACATCAGGCCTTTTCAATTGAAACATATGAAATGGACCCCATTTTTGTTCTTCAATTGTTTGTTTGTGCTATTGTTATTACAATACACTACACAGAAATCACTCATCATTATCACTGTTTCACGGTGCAGTTGTGTACCACCACGTGATAACTGACAATGTTGAAACAACTATCCGGAGTGGCCAAAGGCTAGGTGCAAGAGCCCACTGTGCCGGCAGGTGGACTGCACGCCCAAGTGCTACAGTGCATAATGAAACTGCATGCCGCTTGGCAGTAGGGGAATAGTGAAAAACAGAGACAGAGATGCTGTCCATGAATGTGAGAGCTACACCCGTGATGTATTCTGTAGGACTGGAGGATATCGACCTCCAAGTTTCACTTGGGACGCATAGGCCCGTATTACACGAGATATTTCGAATGCTTAATATCAGGGAGTACTACACATTTGCGCCTGGATGCCAAAGCTGGCTCGTTCGCTCTCTCCCTTCTTTTTCTTTTATTCGCCTTCTTCTTTCCCTCTCTCCCCCTCTTTTTCCTTGACCCCTCTCCCTTCTTGACGTGTTAACGTATCTTACCGTGTTTTACACAGTATAGCCGTAATCGTGCTGATGTGTCGTTGAACCCCAACACAAACAATCTCCCCTCTCCGCCCGACCATTACCTCTGCCGCTGCCAGTCTATATCATTCTGATTCTATCTTTCTCTCTTCGTATTTTGCTTTGACCCCTCCGCCACTAGCCTTCTGTTCCGTCCCTCTTCCGCTCTCTCGCTCTTTCCTTCTCTGGTGACAAACCACAAAGTGGTCGCGCTGTCCCACTGAACTCGACCTGCATGAGGTGAACAACGACTAGATCTCTGGGAACGGCGCAGTAACCTTTTGCATGTTTGTAACTCGTATGGTTGGTGTGTGTGGCTGTTATCGCTGGACTGAATTACATGTACATGTACTCACCACAACGCCAGCTCAAATATGGGCCGTGCGGGCAGTGGAGATATCTCTACTCCAGGTCTGACGATACCGCACAAAGCCGTGCTTTCATCTCCATGTAGTGTGTATTGCTAGCGAAGCAACGAGCAAGACTCAGGGAAAGGGTGAAACTGTAATATGGGAAGAGAGAGAGAAAGGGAGACACACTGTAAGATGGGAAGAGAGAGAGAAAGGGTGACACACTGTAATATGGGAAGAGAGAGAGAAAGGGTGACACACTGTAAGATGGGAAGAGAGAGAGAAAGGGTGACACACTGTAAGATGGGAAGAGAGTGAGAGAGAAAGGGTGACACACTGTAAGATGGGAAGAGAGAAAGGGTGATACACTGTAAGATGGGAAGAGAGCGAGAGAAAGGGTAACACACTGTAAGATGGGAAGAGAGTGAGAGAGAAAGGGAGACACACTGTGAGATGGGAAGAGAGAGAAAGGGAGACGGGAAGAGAGAGAGAAAAGGTAAGACGGGAAGAGAGAGAGAAAAGGTGACGCACTGTAAGATGGTAAGAGAGAGAGGGAGAAAGGGAGACACACTGAGAAACAAACAGCCAACAAAACATAAGAGGCAGGCTGAGAAGGACAAACAAAGAAAGAAAATAGAAGAGATGAGACCTCCATCATTATATACCATCAGATTTCCACCACCACTTGGCTAAGACTTTTCTCATTATGGCGTACTGGATTAGATTCAGTTTTCTCTGACAGATAATTGCGGGCTTCTTTCTCAGTGGACACTCATTTGACAGCGGTCATCCTCAAAGAGTACACTCCTGATGAGAAGTTGGGAAGAAGACTCATCATTAAAATGATGTTCCCAGCCTTTCAAGTCCATGATCAAGTCGTCTTTAACACTTTCACTTCCAGAACACATTACAATCATTTCACTGCCTCTTCTATGTTAAAATAAATGACGTTTTGCCACTTGTTCAAAATGAATCCGTCTCCCTCCCTCCCCTCCCCCCCTCCCCCACTATGATGACATTTGTAGCAAATCTTACCTAAACTTTTGAACTAACGTCTCAATATTAGCTCAGTTGTAAATCTGTGCCTAGTTTGGAGAAAACTTTTGGGGGATGGGAATTTTCAACACAGAAAGGTTAATTTCGGAAATATCGCCCGGATAGTGGCCTCTCCTGCAATGACATGTCAGATGTCAGTGACAGACATGAGGTGCAGATCTACTAGCAGGGCAACCACAGTGCTGAATGAAGGAGAAAAGGCACATCATCAGGCGAGAGACTAAGACACCTGTGGGTAAAACAATCAGCTGCATTGCATCTTCTCCGTTAAGGGATATCCAACTGTGTATAAGAAAATGTAGCAAAGGTTTCGACCTCAGTATGTCCGTGACTTGGCCCGAGAATTGGAAGAAGACAAATTAAATAAAAGGTGGTTTGCGGGCATCCATTTTCAAAATTATTTCAAACTCACCAAAAATGAGAAAAACACTCAAAAAGTGTCTTTAGTTACAGGTTCGAATGCTTAAAAGACAAAAGCACATTATGCCTTTGGACAAAATGATTAATTTTCTGGGTCAGGCGTGGCATGTGACGTTCAAAATATAAGTGATTAAATGCAAGGAAAGTAGATAATAAATCTATCACTGCCTATGATTTATTATTATTATTATTATTTCTGAATCTATTGCGGCAAAGAATCTGAGGATAGCTAAGGCAGTCTATTTTTTATTTAACACGAACTTTTACGCCATGTATTATGGAAAACAACAGTAAATATACATGATTAAATACTGCCAGGAAATGTGATCATACTTCCCACAAACAATCAACAGACAGCAACAACAATGATAATACCTGCAAAGCTTCTGAAACACAGCCATGCAACACCATAAACCTTTGTACAAAACACACACAACCAGACAAACAAATTAACAAACAAATGCGCATTTCACACACCGATGCATCTAATTCTCAGGAACAATTAACAAAACAAAACAAACGATCGATTGTGTGTTTGTATTGACATATTCATAACAACAAAACAACAACAACAATAACAATTACAGGCAGCCCTACATCAGCCAGTCACAAGGCTATCAACACTCGACACAGCACAAGGCCACCGCCATAGTGGGCACACAAAACAAACACAACACATTCCAAACCAAAACAAAAAAAAACAGTCAACAATGTAGAATATCAATGGGCTTGCTCTCATGCATAATGCAAAGTCGGGAGGGAAAAAATGTCAAATAGCTATCATTAGGTGGGAGCTTCGGTCTCCTGCCATGGGAAACGAGCGATGTGGAACGTGCTTGAATGCACACAAAGCACACATACGAATGGGACTGGACTCGGTGAGGACAACGATGCGGTAGGTTGATAGGCAGAAGCCGAACAGGCGTAAAGCTACAAGACCTGACAGACTCTCATCTATTTGTCTACCCAGCAACTTAGTATTTGTTTCACACATTAATCTATTCATCTACCCATCGCTACATCCATCCATCCATTTTTCTATCCATCTATTTACCCACCCACACACCCATCTTATCCATCTATCCATCCGTCCGTCCATCCGTCCGTGCGTTCATCCGCCTATCTGTTCTTTCGCATAGCCACCCACTCATCCATGCATCAATCCATCCATATACCCAATCATCTATCCAATCATCCATCTATCCAATCATCCATCCATCCATCATTCCATCCATTTATCATTCCATCCATCATTCCATCCATCCATCCATCCATCCATCTCAGCCCAGTCACTCTTCCGTTTCTCTACCTACTATCTACTCACCCACCCCTTATTCATCCACCCTTAACTCTGTCCCTCCCACAATCCGCCCATTCATTTCTTGTCTGTTCGCACATCCCTCCATCAACTTCAAGTCACACCAATGTTTTCTCCGATAACGTGGCCATCTTATCGAGAGCATTAGTAAAACAAATCTCGCTGGCTTTCTACGTATAAAAATACACCTAGTCTGACTTCTACATCCATCCACCTAAGTCCGTCCGCCCGTCTCTCTCCTTCCCTGCTTCCATCCATCCATTTATTCGTCTGCTGCCTGTACATCCATCAATCGGCGTCACGCCACACCCATGTTTTCAGCGATGACGTGACTATGATATCACCAGGAGCACTAACTTGGTTACAGTCTATGAAACACACCTGGTCTAACTTTTATAATATCCTTCCCTCTTCAGTCTGTCTGTTGGCCCGTCCCTTCCTCCCTCCCCCCCCCCCTCCTTTCATTCATCCATTTATTCGCCTTCCTATTCGCACATCCATCAACCCACCCATGATATCACCGAGAGCTCTGGCCTAATACTAGATCTATGTTACATTCTGAGAACAAACAGGCCTTACTTTACCACGACTGCTCCCCATCCACACAACGTCCACCATCTGAACAGCTGGCAATCTCTTGAAAGGTTTTATCTCTCTCAGTCATTCAGTCCAAACATCGAAATAAGATCTCCAAAGATTCCCACCTGTGCCTTCGTGATACTCCATGAGTCCTAATAACAGGTACCGACATTTTGTCATTGGGAACGACGAAATCCTTATTCGACCTAGGTTTGTTGTTTTTTCTTAAGCCTTTCAATCCTAAGAGACAGGATGATCTCGGCTTGTAGAAGTTGCCAATTTTTGCTGAGAGATTTTGTGAGTAGAAATTTGGAATTTGGGAAGATCGAAAATCTGCATTTTTTTTTTCTTTCTTTCTTTATTTATTTATTTCTCAGTAATTCAACGGTTCCCTAGATTCCTCTGGGTAGAGAAACCCGGTATCTAGCCTTATTGGATAAGGGCGAAAATATTTCGAAAATCTCATAATATGTACGTTGTGCAAGTTATAGAACTCTTAGCAGTTCAAAACTGATGCAGAGTACGCGGAGTGCCGCTGTTCAGGCAAAATTGCCGAAGTCCAAATTAAAATTTCTACCTACAAAAATTCTCAGCAAAAACAAGCAGTCACATAAAGCAAAGATAATCCTACTTTCTTAGGATCGAGAGGCTTAAGAAAAACAAGCTAGATAGTGCTAGTGTACAGAGCAGACAGATATCTACACGTTTTCGGGCAGCGACCACCATCTTTCTCAGCTTGATTTCCCATCCCGTGACTTATGTGGACCAAACTAGGATGGGAATGCTTGGAATGAAGAAAAACGATACCATCCGGACGCCGCAGCAAAGTCAGTCTGTCAGTTACTGCGTGTTTTCTCAGCACGGGGCGAGGGCGATAAATAAACAGGGACTCGCAGATGTCTCGGCATGTCCGTCTAGAGAACTCGCAGGCCAGACAGCAGATCTATAGCATCTCTGTCTGATTAGTTCCCAGCAGGCTGGCTAGCAGATGGACCTTGCCCTAGCCTGTGGTGAGATCTTAATGAGCTCGGGCAATCTGCAGAAAACCGCTGGACAAAAAAAGCTGAACTCTAAACTACTCAGGTGCCAATGTTTATATTAAAATAATTAACCCTAAAAATGTCACGCTGAAACGAGTGGAGTTTCCATAAAGATATTTCTGTATGTCCAAAAACCGGCTGTGGAGATATAAATAGCAATATACGATACGTCTCATGTGAGTGACTGGTTTATTTGGAAAACCTTCATCAAATGCAAAATACAATAGGCGAGTCTTAAAGCAGTTTGGTTCTTAAACATTTTCAGGATGAACCTGTTCATGTTCAGCTAAGTAACGTTCAGTACAGACCTAATAGCGATATGAGACGGTGATCTTGTTATTATACTATATACCATTTGAAAAGAATCGCAGATGAAGGATGTAATGACAAAGTCTTTTACGAAGCGGGCCGCAAGTGTTAATGGACTCTGATGTATCCAATTCAAAAACTGCAACAACTGCCAGTACTGTAAATAGAACTGAGATTTCTTTCTGTTTTACAATTTTCATCTATTTCTCTCCTCTTTAATTGTCCATCCGTGCTCGTCAGATCCCTGGCAGGTGCACGAGCCGATAAGAAATCTCACTGCATGATGACCAAATGCTTTCTGAACTCTTCTATAGTTTCTGACAGTTACAATAATTGCCCTACTGTTGAGAAAAACGGCAACAACTTTTTCTTAAGCTTTACCTCTGCTTCTGTCTTGCTTTCTCGTTTCGTCTTCAAATAAGATATCAAGGTTGATGGTCAGATGCAAAGTGCTTGGGCTTCTAAATACGACTTGGAGAAGATTATTACTTACTAGCTAACAGAGCAGATTAATGTCCTTCACAACCAAGCAGCTGCAAAGCCTTATTAGCCGTGATTTCATGTACGAGGACACATTTGTACAGAACCTGCAGTAGGATCTCCGATTCAAGTTAAGGACTGTCCTATTTACACCGAGCTAACCGCTCACTCGCGGTTTAAAGGCGTAAGCAAAACCGTAACCTATATTACTATCTCTCTCTCTCTCTTTCTGTCTGTCTCTCTCTCTAACTGACTCTCTCTCTCTCTCTCTTTCTTTCTTTCTCTCCTCTCCTCCTCCTCCAGTCTCTCTCTTCACCGTTCCCCTCTCTCTCTAGTTCCTTTGCTACTCTCTCTCTCTCCCCTCAGCATCATGTCGGTAGTCAAGAACTAAACATTCCATAGGCTGCAATCAACATGTCACTGTGCCACTCTTGGTGACCCCAATTTTCAGTGTCAAGTTATTTTCTTCATTTTCTCTACCGACCACCTGCGGTCATAAATTTATCAACCAAAGCCAACAAAGTAGTGGGCGGTGTGAAGATATAAATCATTTTAAACAACTGGACTACTTATATTTACTGGGATGTTTCGCAGAAGGAATTAAAGAGGCAGAGGAGGTACAGGAGAGGGATGGGCGAATAGAGGAGGAATAGAGAAAGGACCATAAACAGAACAAAAGGACAGAAATAAAAAAAAAAAGAAAGACAAGAAAATGAGTAAAAATAGAGGGTATAGAACGACAAGTGTATGAGGACAAGAAAGATAGAGAGAGCAAAAGAGTGTGGTCACGAGTATTTAAAAAAAAACAACAACAAAAAGGCGAACGCGACGAACTGCCATGTGAAATACAAGAAGAAAGAAAGATGCAAATGCATGCTCATTTTACAGAGCAACTGACGAGAACTCAATGCACACCACAATGTTGAGATATTATGTGTCCACTTATTTAAACGTAGTTATATCACTTATGCCACGACACAGAAAATTTAGCTATGTACTTACTGCCAATTCCCTCGCGGGGGCCCGGGACTTATAAGTAGGCTCTCTGCTCCCACCTGCAGGCGGTGTAAACCCGTCATCGGTGGGGTCACGGCGTGTCTCCCACGGAGTGCCATCCTCGACATTCCAGGGGAGACATCTCACTCTCTCTCTCTCTCTCTCTCTCTCTCTCTCTCTCTCTCTCTCTCTCTCTCTCTCTCTC
>JBCAUA010110024.1:0-10045 GCA_038406235.1 Peronia verruculata
ATAGATAGATAGATAGATAGATAGATAGATAGATAGATAGATAGATAGATAGATAGATAGATAGATAGATAGACGTTACTCCATAACTCGAAAAAGATCACGATTCTTTAGATGAGCTATTGATTTTGTTGAAGCTTGAAGAGTCCCGGAAGAAGTGCCGAAGAGGAGAATCGCATGCAAAACGACTACCTCTGCCCATCCCCTCTCATCTCATCCGTCTCGCCATTCTGTGGTCCCCGATGTGCCCGGGAGGTGCAGACTTAGTGCAACAGGATCCCTTCAATCTTTTAAATCACAGGTCGAACCTTGCGAGGGAATGGGATAGCTTGTCACTCCCAATCTTCTAGATATACATTTGGTTGGCTGTCAGCTGTATCTACAATCAGGTTTTCCCTCTGCCAAGTCTAATCAATTGTTTCTTCCCATAGTAAACCCACCATGCCACGGTAATCTTATGGACAAGTAAGTATGGAAGAAAGCCACCCTCTTCATATTCTGTTTTAGTCATGTAGTCATGTACTTTAGGAATCGAATCACCGCTATTTTTGTTTCCACATGCCCCATGCATCGTCAAAGAAATGTCACCGTCAGTCTCTTGGGAATTCTGATGTCCAAAGCGAGCTGCCAATTCCTTTTTTTTTTCTTTTTTTCCCCACTTTTCATTCCTATAGGAGGCTATGCCCCCTGGCAGAGGTTGCCATCTGCCGTTGTGGAACAGTTGATAGATCCCCATGTTTTAATTGGGTCATCAGAAGAAGAAATCAAGGCGGCTTCGCTTTATTGGGAACGCTGGAAAGGCGGGACTCTGTTAGCTCGACAGATTGAGTTTGTTTTTCCACGTAGCTTGAGCTTTGTAAACACAACAGAAGATGAAATCAACTTTTAAACAATAGGAACTGGCACTGGGACTGAAGCGAGATGAAATCGCGAACATTTGTAACTGCAAGTTTGAAAGAAATTGGCTCGTAACTGTGAATCATTGAACAAGTGTCACAAACTGTGACCTGCATTTGCGTGCCTCTGGTTACGAAAGCTTTGTCTTGTTTTGAATGTGCTGGATTTTTTTTTTTGCTCTTGAATGTCAATAGAAATGACGACGAAGATGTGAGTGCTTCTTTTGTTTGCAAAGCTTCGTGTCTCCCATGTCAAGATGGCGTGGGTTTTGGAAGGGCTGATCAAATAAACAGTCCGATTGTTAGGCCGTTGGGTATTTTTTTTAATGTTACGGGTGTTACATATATGTAAGGTCATGTCAATTGAATAGCAACATAATACCATCATCATTAGCATCGTTTCCATGGGGACAAGTAAGTGCCGCCAGGGTGGCATGCACGAGACAGCAGTGCCGAATCTCCATTATTCTCGTTTTTCTGCAGCCGTTGACAGCAATTTTTTATTTATTTTTGTTTGTTTGTTTTTGTTTTTTTTTTTAACTGTCATAGCATTTCTGTGATCTTGCATAGTTTCGATAGTGCCTCACCTCTCCACAAGACCGAAATATCAATGAGATTCGTTTCTGAAGAAGTACTGCCTACCAAAGCTATGAGTTCCATTGTCTATTCTTTCAGCTTCTGATTTCGAAGTTTCTCTTTCCGCATGCGGCAGACTGGATCTGACACCCAGCATCAGTTATCTTGAATTATAAAACATTCAGTCCACTACATACTCTGTTTATTTCCGTTGTCATCCAACGTTCCATCAACTTTGAATCGATCTGTTCTGGGAGACATAAGCTCGATGGTATATCCATTGCTCAGTCTCCACGCAGCAATATGAAATGAAGCAGAGATAGCATTGCTTGTTTGATTAGCTCTTAGCCATGCCCAGTATCGTTGGAAAGCCGGAGGAGAAACTTGTCACACCAGTTCTCTCACTTGTGAGAGCGAGGTGTTGTGTAGCGAGGTGGATCTGTATTTTTGCGAACATTTGCTTTGTCCATTCTTCGATGCTGTCTGTTCATTTCTTTCATTGCCCGCCTATTACGTGTCTTGTCCCTTCTATGGTCACTGAAGGATCATTATAACCATCCATCTGTTCATTCTCTGTTCATTTCATATACGTCCTTCAACCTCCTTTCTGGTGGTTATCTCGATCCATCTGTTCATGCGATGTGGCCATACTTATTATACAGCTTTGACAGTGGTTAACAGGTCTTCAGATTCTCCACCGTGTTTCTTTGACGATGATTAAGGAGATAGCCTTACGTATTCTCCATCAAACATCTCTGAATACGGTTTACATTGAAGATTAGGGCTAATCACTTTGACTACTTTGCTGCAACTGTAATTTTGGACCACGGTCCCTCAGCTTACAACAACAGCAGTAAGAACGGTTCCAATACAGCCAGTTGTTATGGCAATAGACACAATAATAATTCACTGTATTGCTGGTTGCTCTTGACTAATTGCCCAATGGAATGAGCTGGCCACTTCAGTGAGGTCTTGGTTGTCTCTCTGTGACGCTGGCTTTGACAATGTAATGACCATCGGCGTTCCTCTTTCATCTTTGGACATCAAAGACCCGGGTTTTTTTTTTTTCTTCTAAATCGGCCTGCTTTCATCCACCAGATAGCCAGCTATTTCTGTTGTCCATGCGGAGCAATTTACTGTGGTCCAGTGCCAACAATAATGGATTGATAGACTGTGTTTATATAATGTTTACTCCCCTTCACTAGAGAATGTAATTGCTTTACAATCTGTTGTCATCGCTACACATACAAACATACAACGGACTCATTCAGTCATGTACTTTCGCAGTTTCCAGAGAAGATAATATGCCTATATTTTAGGCTACCTCTCTGCTAGTTTGCTCCAGTAGTTACGGTGTTGGACGCCTTTCACCTTCGGGGAAGGGGGTGTTGGAGAGGAGTATTTTGGAATGTTGCACTCTTTGTCACTCTAACAACTTTCTCTTTACTCATTTTAACTCAGATCGAGTCATGAATATTGTGTTAAATGTCTTTCCCAAAGTTAAAATCTGGGCAGGAATCTCTAAACCTGAGTCCAGCGGCCCAACCACTAGGCCACGGACACTACCACAATATGACTAGATAGTCCGACCCCCTGTTTGTTATCGCTGTTGATGACTGGCTTTTTTGTACCATTGTGATGAGGAAGCCAGTTGCTCGCAGCTGTTGTGGTAGCTAACAGTCGTACAAATTGTAACCATCTTTTGTTCGCTAGACATGCACATGGCTGGGGGGAAAAGGAGAGCTGATAGCAGAATGTGTAGCGCTCATAGCCAGGGAGACGGCAGGATTGCCGGCCTTAACGGTCAACGCAATGTCAATAGAGACAGGTGATGTTTATTTGAGAAGGCGGGAGGCTGGACAATAGGATGGCCACGTGCGGATAGCAGAGACCAGATAACGGTCAAAGAATGATCCAGAAATAAATTTGGGAGGAGTTTGGGGAGACAGGTACTGTTGTAGTAGTGGTGGTGGTAGTAGTAGTAGTACGCGTAGTAGTAGTAGTAGTAGTAGTAGTAGTAGTAGTAATTTTAGTAGAAGTAGTGGTGGTAGCAGTAGCAGCAGCAGGGTGAATGGATGGATGGATCCGACGGACGGACGGACGGACATACATATGGCGTATAATTGCATTTGTGGCACGGTTTCTTTTTTGTTGTTGTTGTTGTTGTGCTTGTTGTATTCCATTGTTGATGTTCTTGGTCCTGTCACCTAGATGTGGAATACCCGCAAGACTGAGAGAGGTTGGTGTTTGTTACATTTACACCAGTGATGTTGACTTGTTTGTTTGTTTATTTGTTTATTTATTTGTTTGTTTGTTTGTTTTGCTCCCTCCGATTCAAAACTATCAGTGGTTCATTAATCATCGTATGTTACTAACACATGGGATCTCCCGAAACATTTTGGCCGGTAATCCATCCATGAAGGTTTTGAACTGTTGAGTCACTTAGAAAAAAAAGGAAGGAAAAAATGAGAAACAAATTGAAAAGAAAAATAAATTGAAAAAAAAAAAAGCACGTTCTAATCCGTCGTTTCCTTGATAGGATTTAAACCCGCCATGACACATCTGTCAAGAAGCAGACGTCTTACCCCTCCACTATGGCGTTTTCCCGACGGTCTGGTCAACTGTTGACGTGTTGTTATCATCCCAGATGCGGCTCAACAATTGGCCGAGTCGGCCAAGGTCGCAGAGGTCAGTTTGTTTGAATGTCTGCAGTGACCATCGCAGAGAATGGAGCAGATGGCCAGTCTGGTTGACCATCGAGTCTGGACATTGTTCGTAGAGGGCAGTAGCCAGGCGTACATTGTACGAGGAGAGCCCCATGGCCGTGTGGCTGGGCGTCCGTCTTCAAAGAAAATGAAGTGGGTCTGACTCTTAGGGAAGGGGAGGGGGGGGGGGCGGAGGTGTCTGACTTGAAAGATTAGTTTTTACATTCCATGTAGCTTGTTCATACTGATTTCCTCATTCAGCAATGCTATTCTGGTCTGTCCTCATTGGTTGATCAATAGTATGCTATGCTCTGCTTTATGGGATTAGACTCCGTTATATCGTTTGCTCTTTTCGTGGAGCTGCTATTACGATAGACCCATCAAGCCTCTTGCATGGTTAACCTTAGAAATATCAAACCACCGATCTGCACAAACACTAAGTCATGCTCATTTGCACTTAACATTTTATTGGCTATCTAAAAAATACACGAGACGGTTTTAAACAGTGCACTTATCTAAAATTGCTAGTGCGCACTTATTTAGAATTGCTGGCCAAATCTCAGCTGCTATTTCGTGAACATAAATGAACATAGTTATTTTCTGGTTTTCCTCAATTTCTCCTCCCCAACTTCCCGCCCTCGGTATAAAAAAGCCTCTTGGAAGTAATTGTTTTCCTCGCATCCTATGGATTGTGTGAGAGATGCCTAACAAATCAGGGCGACAGTTGTCGAATGAAGAAACAACTGGTGCTCAGCTTGATAGCAAGGCCTTCGACATACGGTAGGGACGAAATCTGGCAATTCATCTCAGAGGGATTCGGGCATCCTGGTACTGCTTATTCGTGAAGAAGAAAGAGAGAGAGAGGGGGAAGGTAAAAGAGATAGAAAGAGAGCCAGACAGAAGACAGACAGAGGAAAACACTCAGAGAAAGAGCAAGACAGAAGACAACTACAGAGAGAGAGAGAGACAGACAGACAGACAGACAAAGACAGAGAGAGAATAGGAATTGTTTCTTCTACAAAAATGCCTGTCATGCCGAGCTATGATATTGCTGGGCTATACCAAAGCTAAGGAATGCCAGGAGAATGGACCATTCAATCTAAGTCATTGCTTCTTATGTTTTGTCGTACACTTACTTGGACACTTACTTTTCTGTTCGTCTTGATAAGTCAAGCCAGACTTACAGATTATACATCCAACTGGTGCAAAATCACTTTCCTCCTCCTTAAGACAAATTGATGCTCCAAGGCACGTCAGGGATAATTTTGACAAGCTGCCTAAAGCCAGGATTCTTATGCCTTTTAACATGTGCCTAGATGAGTTAAGATAGAGGAACAGAATATAGATAGGCACTTTTGAATTCTAACAAGAAAAATTCTTCCAAGAATGTTGGCTGGGTACAGGAAAGTTTCTGCAGATTCCACAGATTTCTGACCGATGTCCAGAATATCATGTGCTTGTTGATGGTCCAGCTGAGCTGTGCAGAATCGGTAAAGAATTGACCATTAAAAAGGCACCAAAGAGTCTTTGTGTAGAACTGGTCCCTAAGCGTATAATGTAGAATTGAAAGCGTAGAGGGTCGTGTCCATTCAATTTGCTGCAGGACTCAGAGTGAGTACCACACACACACCCCTTTGTTGTCAAATCAAGCGACCACTGTCTCACCGGGCCGGATACCAGGCATTGAAAGGCAAGTACTTGGAGGGGGGAGATGGCGGGGGAGACGAGCGCACGTGCGTGGGTGATTTGAGAACAAAAGACAATAAGATTGGAAGAGGAAGTGGAGGATTTTTGGTACTTGACGAGAGGAACAGGGACGGGCAGGAAGGAAGGAAGGAAGAGAGAGAGAGAGAGAGAGAGGAAGACAAACGATGAAATTACATGATTTGGGAGTAATTACACCCAGGACCGCGAAATCTGCTCACATCTCCCTATCTCCCCCCTCTCCCCTCCTCCCAACCGCCTCCCTTCTTCTCTTTAACGCCTTCTTTGTTTCATAGGGGTTGACAAGAAAAGGGCGTGGAGGAAGCCGATTGTCTTTTGTGTGTCATGGTTTGGAAAGACAAGGATAAAGCCTATGGCCCTTCTGGGGATTTTTTTGAGAGCTTCCGGAGGACAGAATCGGCACAGGTGGTGTCCCTTTGTTGTTCTTTGAGAGAGCACAGCTGATTACAGGAAGGGGAAATAAACGGGTGTTGATTAGAGGTAGGGACGACTGCATTCTCTCTCTTTCTCTCTCTCACTTTCTTTCTTTCTCTCTCTCTCTCTCTCCCTCTCTCTCTCTCTCTCTCTCTCTCTCTCTCTCTCTCTCTCTCTCTCTCTCTCAGTTTAAGTCTAGGGTCACGATTTATTGCCAGCCTTGAAATGAATCCGGTTACCTGGCTGGTTCATGAGGACGCCTAAATTTGGAGAGAAAGTCCCTAATTTTCCTAAGATAAATGCCTAAAATTCACCCCCTTTAACAGATACAATGACTTTGTCATCATCCTTTTTCCTTTAGAAGTTTACATAGACGAGTTCAGGGTGGAGATACAGAGCTACATTTAAAGATAATAATAAAAGAATAGTGAACAAGGTCAAGCAATTTTTCTTTCAATAAATCAATTACAGTTCAGAAATTGTCGTAATGACAGCATATGGCTTTATTTCTTAATTTTTAATTACGCAATGCATATTACAATTTTCTTTAATTTTACATTATTGCCAAAAAAAAAGGCCGAAGGGTATCATGAATCAGCCAAAGTGAACAACACCAAGGCAATGTGTGTAAAGACACTGCAACCAGACATAGGAAACTACAGTGTCTATGGACGGCTTTCTAATGTTTCTAACTGGCCCTACCCTACAGTTACAGCTTTTCAAGATGTGGACATTTTTGTGGGTGAGAGTTAGGTCGAAGTTTCGTTAATTTGGCATTTCTTCTTTCTTTGTGTGTCAAACTGATATCTAGGACCACACGTGGCTAACATGCAGCTAACAATTCAGACTCAGAATATTCCATTTGAATATTATCATCAAGTAAAACAATCAAGACTATTATGGCAAGAAGCACTACCTTTCAATCATCTGAAGTATTTTTTTTTCTTCCTGACATTGCTCAGTACCAACCTGAAGTACTTTCCCCATCACTGACAGCATTCAGAAAAAAAAATATGCATGGCAAACAATGAGGCCATTCTATTCACACGGTTTCTCATTCTAGGAACATTAGTTTACATGACCTACTGATTAAATGTTATCCCTTCCCTCGCCCACCAAGAGCCACCCAGCAATTCACCAGTCATTTCTGTAGCAACTGACCAATCTCAGCCTCAACATGTGTAGACCATTGCAGCACAAGTGGGACAGAACGTGCTTATCAACTGTAGTGTCGCTGGAGGAACTCCACCCGTTCACACAGCAGTTCTGATATGCCAGCCTCCAACAATGGACGCCAGTGGACAGTCAGAGAGGGCAGAGAATGGACAGTCAGTCGCCATGACTATTCAAGTAATGGAACAGACAAATGGAACCATCTGTACTTGAACTGCTCAGCATGTGACCAAACAGTATTTCCAACACGCATCTGTGGTGTTGTCTGAAAAACGTGAGTACATTATTTTGAACTCTGTCCTTTTTTTTTTTTTTTTCATATTTTGTTAACCTCACACAAAACACGTAGTCGGGTAAAATTTGTGCGCGTGTCTTCTTTTTTTACTGCATGAACAACACAACATTCTCACACCTCTGTGGTATCCTCGGACATATGGGGGTACATATTTTGCAACTCTCTCTTTCTTTCTTTTTTAACCTCACATTAAATACGGTCAGATGGAGATTTGAGCTTGCTTTATTTTTTTGTTCTTATTTGTTTATTATTATTTTTTTATTTTATTTTATTTCTTTTCTTTTTTTTTTTTTTCAACAGAATGACAATAAAAAGTAACCATTTTAGTTTTTTACGCAGACATTTAATAACAGCATTCTGATTTTTTAAAAAATAATAATAAATCCCGCTCTACTGATAGTAACTGTTGCAAAATATTAGTATTTCATTTGAATATATTCTAAGATTAATATCTTGTTACTTAGCAGATATTTGAGGGCGAAAAAGGAAAGAAACAAAGCGTGAAGCTGTTTTATTTACTTATTTTTTTTTTCTTTTTAAATAAAAATTAACAATCTTGTGATTTTACACATTTTGTGATTTTTTTAAGCTCTGTGTAAGATGAACCAATGTGGAGTTGTTTGTTAATGTGGACTAGTCAAAATAAAACAAAAACAAAACAAACAAAGAAACAAACAGGAGGAAAAATAAAAACATAATCAACCAAATAGGAAGATGAATAACACCGGGACTTGCTTTTTAAAAACTATCTGATCATTCAAAGCGAGGGCTGAAAGTGTTTGCAAAGATAAATACGTATGATTACATAATGGAAATTAACAAATCATTTAATTAACATTTCCTTAGGTCTACAGCATCACCTTAATTACATTTTATATATTTTCGTTATTGACCCGACGAAGAGCCAAGCGGGCTCGAAAATTTAGCTAGCGATGTTAGTCTCTTTTATTAACTCAATTCAAAATTCTTCATATTGTTTTCCCAGATTTTTGATGTATTTGATTAGTTGCCAGCGGACGATCATCTTAATTTTAAGATATTTGTTGTAAAATAAAATAATAAAACATGAATGCGATGGTAAATATTTAATGCTGTTAGGAAACGATTCCAACAAAAAGTATAGAAAGCAAGTATTTGACTAGATCAATCTCTTTGACTCTTTTAGCGTTAAAAGTCTCGTTGATTTGATCATAATTTCATTTATCCCATGAATTCATGTAGTTTTAATTCCGCTTTGCTACTTGTGACGGGTAGGGTCTCACAGTACTCCTTCAATTTTATGAGTCCCGGAGATTTGCCCAGCCTATCATGTTATGTTGTTGGTTCTGTCTGCTGGCCCCGTCCTTAAGTCTGTTTAATGTCCCGTTATTTCTTCTTCCTTTGCGGGTTCCAGCCGAGAGTTTGGCGAATGACGTCTGCCGGTTGTTTCCATAGTATGTGCGCCATCCAAGGCAGTTTTTTTCTTCATATGTGAAAACTTTTTATTCGTGGTCTGTTATGAGTTTTCATCGTTATGCGGATAGACTGATTAAGTGCAGATATTTTCAAAGTGAAAAAAAAAAAAATCCATGCGATGAAAGAAAACGAATGAAACCGATATTTACAAAAGCGCCAATATAATTGTTCATTGTCTTTGTTATAATGATTATTGTTATTATTATTACTATCCTTAAATTTGAATTATAACCATGCAGGGTAATTCCTACATATTATTTCATCTACTGAAAAACTGGGCGAGTTACGCCCACTGGCGCAAAATGGATTCATGCCATCTTGCTGCAGTGCTCTTGCTTTTAGCTCGGGAATGATCCGTTACTTCCCTCAAATCGGCAAAGCTGAAACAGCCCGTTAAAACGATAATAATGTCCACGATGTTTGATGTAGATATACTGAGTTTTTGTATATGTGCAATGAAAAATAGCTGTTTTGGTTCAAGTTTTAGTCAGGCTTGCATGTATGTTACACTGCCCAAATAGAACAACATTTTAAACTAATTTAAAGGATGACGATTCAATTTTATTGGATGCCAAGATATTCATTGACTGATAAATGGGCTTCGAAGATCTGGAAAGCTTTCAAAAACAAAATAACATTACTTTTCTGAGGTAGTTAAATTTCTATAACCCTGCTCAGAGATAATTTGTTGTGACTGAAAAGTGATCTGCATTTAAAATCTATGATAATAAGAATAATCACATAACACAATAGTGTTATGTCATTTTTTGACCACGGTTGTGGACAGCTGAGATAACCACCACTACAGG
>JBCAUA010110034.1:0-10045 GCA_038406235.1 Peronia verruculata
TATGTATGTATGTATGTATGTATGTATGTATGTATGTATGTATGTATGTATGTGTGTGTGTGTGTGTGTGTGTGTGTCTGTCTGTCTGTCTGTCTGTATATATATATATAAATGTTATAGAAATAAGTTCGAAAAGTATAATTTTATTATGTCACTACTCTAGAAATAAACATCATTGGCTATCGGTCAGAAATAATTATTTTAATATGTGGAAGCCTTAGAAACGTACATAAAAGGTTTGTTACTGGTCTAAAAAAAATAAAGTTAAACAACGCAGAAAGTAAATACTTGGATCAGTTCTGTAGCATAAGTGCTATAATTGGTTCTTACAAAGTATGGAAACAGCGATGCATATACCGGAACAGAATGACATAAAGAGATATAAATATATATATATAAATATAATATGTAAAGTATACAAACAACTGTATTTTGCCCGCCTGTCTCACAGTTAGTTAGACTGGATCGGTCTTTGCCATACATAATTTTCCGCTAAGATGTGATGTAACGAATAATATTATGTCTGTACAATATTATTGTATTTGGAAAATAAAGAATTTCGATATGAATGTATGCATGTGTCTGTCTGCCTATCTTCGTGCCCATCTACCTTATGTATGTATGTATGGATGGATGGATAGATGGATGCATGCATGCATGCATGCATGAGTCTGTCTGTCTGTCTGTCTGTCTATATCAGTCTGTTTCTCTGTCACGTTCTTTCGATCAATCAATCGCTCGATCGATCGATGGGTCTTTGTGTTTTCTGTTTTCATGTCAGAATAAATCTCACGTTTATTTGTTTCAGGTCCACCCGTGATGTACCTGTACCTGGTTGAAATTAGAGGTACTACAGCTCAAGTAGACTATGATGTTAATCAGCTTGACCTTACACGCTTAGCAAACCTGAGGTGAATAATATTTTCTTTTCACATGAGTTTGACCTATGTGACTGAATCATCATTGTTGCATCGATGCACTGTCCTGTCAAATCAACGTTTTGCCTATGAATGTGTATCAAACCATTGTGATAACATATCGGCCTATCTCTCTGTCTATTTGTTGTCTAGCTATCTATCATTTTGTCTCTGTATTTTTTAGCTGCTGCCATTACAGGCTTGTTATAATCAGATTTTCTTTGATGACTCAAATTTATAGCTTTTTTTTATTATTAATTAATGTCCCGTTTTATATCAGGAATACAGCATGCCCTTTGCCACAATGCCCGAAGAATCATTGTTTTGTGTTTTCGAGCCAAGCAGCTTGGAGTTTAGAGGGAATACGATATCGAGCTCTTTATATCTTAAATCACACTAAGATTTGTCAGAGATTTGAAATAAAAAACTCCTTTTCGTGTTCACGCTATGGAGCTATGGTATTGGATGTGCAAAGAGTGCAAAGTCAACTACTGAGTCTGTCTGCAATCATTATTGATTAAAGTTTGATATGATTTGTTTTAACCATGAAAAATTCTTCGGTATGAAATACGTGTGAAAACAACTTGCCTGACAGAAATCAGACGAAACATTTCGTTATTTATTGAAAGATTAAATTTTAGATACCTGGCAGAGCCCGACTTAGCACATTCCATTAAGATGTTTAAACACGATTGTTTCACTTTCTCGTTTATGATGAATTATTTACCATTATTTGTTGGGATATTTATCCTGCCTCAGATTACGAGTCCAGGAGCTGGATGTGGATCCCGAGCCCGTCACAATCTTCGACCGACAATTGCCCATAGGTTCTACAATTAAACTAGAAAGACTGCAACCCCTGAGGTAGGATATTTCTGTTTTAATATTGCACCTAAAACTTATACTTCCTGAAGCCATGTTGCAAAGCTGGTAAATATGTATGTAGATTCAGAACAACAAAAGGAGTTAGTTTCAAATTATAGCAGCTCCGTGAAGATTATTATGTTTAAATGCATTTTCATTCTAGCCTTAGCGTAACCTTCTTATTCTTCAAGTGTCAAGCTAAGAATAGACATCACTCGTTCCTCCGGCGGTTCGAAAGACACCCAAGTTACCATCTGATATAGTGTAGTGATTTGGACTTTTGATGAAAGCCATTCATGGTCTATTTTGGTCTCTTTTCTTCTGGACTGATCCTGTCAACACTGTTCTATCAGTGCCGCCTTCCCTGTAAATGTATCACAAAAACTGCAGCCGCTTCTCTCAATTTATAAAAAGAAAAAACGAAGCAAAAACAAACATTAAAAAAAAAAAAAAACTTACAACTTATGACTACACATGTTCGTTTAAGGACTTCCCTTGTTGGATATTTTTTAATCCTACACCACTCTCCTAAGAATGCTTCTGTGGTCTCAGTCTTTCTTTCTATTTCTTTACAGGGAATTCGTTATTATAACACTGACTCAGCCTCCTTACCCCTAAATTAGCTATTCCCACAATGAATATTTGGAAATATTGTCCGTTGAATTCATTCCATTCACTATGTATCGCAGGCATTACTTGGTTATCTTAGAGGCCATGTCCAGGCAGGATGGTCCAGTTCTGACCACCACTGCAAATTTCCGAACACCAGCTTTTGGAGAAGTCAGTGCGCCAGTAACTTCAGATTCCAGTTCTCAGCCTCAACAGATGTGGACACAAGCAGAAACAACCACGATCACCTCTGAGAGAACAACAACTACAGCCACAACTACCACTGAAACAACTACAAGTAAGAATCCTTTAATGTCACTGCATTGGCCTGTGGTTTGTCCTATCCCTCTTTCCTACCAATCAAGGAAGTCAACAAACGGCCTCTGGTAAACACCAGGCATAAAGAGGAAGAGACAGGGACAAGGAGGTCTGTGATTAAAAGAAAACACAAACCAGCATACAAAAAGGATGAGTGATTTGGACACCAACTTTTCATTTTAAACTTTTCTATATGTAACTGTGTATGACCATAATCTTATGATAAAGCAATGTTGAATTTCAGTACCTTTGAAAAAATCTGTCCTTTCGTCTGTTATTATCTTTTCAGTTACCCAATTTTTTTTTTTCAACTTTCAGCCTTATGAGGCCTTGTTTCTCATTATAATAATATGACTTTTTTCTTTTTCACTTCGGGTGTAAGGCGTCAATGGTTATTTTGAAAAGAAATTAATATTATATGCACAAAATTATTCTTTTCCTCGATCAAGCTTAGATTTATCGACATAAAATGTTATTGTTAGACTATCAAGAACTTAAGCGCCTGATAGACAGCTCTTTTATTTACTTCCCAAGAAGCTGAGAATGTACTAGGGTACTTCGAGTAGATCTGTCAAGATAATAGATTGAAAGTACTCAGCGGCTGTATTGAAAAGGAATTAATATTCCAAGACACTGTGAGACCTTTTGTAGTGAGCTGTTTTGCGTGGTCTGGTTATTTGTGATTCTGATCTTCCTACCAGATCCTGCCTACCATGCTCACCTTATGACAGCACTTGAACCTATCGTTACACAGGGAAGGTAAAGCATAAAGCAGAGAATCGTGTGTGTGTGTGTGTGTGTGTGTGTGTGTGTGTGTGTGTGTGTTTTAGATGCAGTACGTCCTTCTTTCTGAGAACCATTTCCTTTTCCATTTTCAGAAATGTTCACCATGTTTCCTTAAGATCTAAGCCTTCGTATTTGAACAGCTCTCATTGTTTCTCTTATAAATTCTAAACACGCTTCAGTACTTTCTTTATTTTTGTTCAGAGATAGCGATCACTACCCTTTTTGGCATTAATCTTAATTCCAGAATAGAACATGAGTTTGACCGAATTTTAATTTTTGTATAACTCCAAAAAACTTATTAATATACCACAAATAACTCACTATGTTGTATAATGATTTTTCAAATTCAGCATTTCACGTCTTGCTCAAAAGCACCATGATGTCTTTCAGAACAGAATCTAAATATATCGATCACAGAGATTAAATTTTATTTTTTGTTATGCCTGTTCATATCACTGAGCCTAAAAGAATGTGACGCAGTTCAATGAAATTAGACACTGATCAATTTCCTAGTATATAAAGTTATTGGTATGACAGTAAAGATTTTTCATTTTCCCTCCTGTCCGTGAACAAATCTTTGTTTTATCTTGAGCACAAGTGGAGATTGGCAGTTAAAGAGAAAGGGGGTGACCCGCTGTTACAGTTGAATGTAACGACAGAACGGTCGATCCATGTTCGGCTATATCACTACATTGCAGTGGTTCGATTTCAACTCAACATCTCAGGAAACTCAAAATCTAAAACACATCTTTGAATAGACACAGAAGGGTCTTTTTAGAAAAGCTTGAAATAAGTACTCCTTCTAGAAAAAAAAAAAAAAAAAGATTTTCTCTGGTTGTGTGAGTCTGATGAGCGCCTAATTTCATCATGTCAGTCTCAAATGACACAATCTTCTCAATGTGAACGTTCATAATTGTATCTCAGGATTTATGGTCAACAACCATGTTCCGAGAGTTTTAGATCTCTTACTTATACATTGTGTGTGTTTATCGCTACTGTAAATGCATAAGCCAATTTTTATATGAATTATATGGGTGTCCATTCTTTTTCGCTCGTTTCAGAGCTGAACTTCACTGGACCATAGACCGGGGACCTATAGAAGAGATAGCATCCTTCAGAGTGATCATCAAAGGGGAATCAGGTCGAGTTCTCCTTAAGAGGCATCTGGATGGGAAACAAAGGCAAGGATTGTGCGCTTAAGAGAATGTCCACATCATAAATTTTTATCATCTGTACACATGTTTTACTTTTTATGTTAAAAGTATGAGAACCAGCAAAAAAAAATAATATAATAATAATAATAAAAATAAATAAATAAATAAAAAAATAAAAAAATAAAATAAAATAAAATAAAATAAAATAAAATAATAATAAAAAAATAAAATAAAATAAAAAAAAAATAATAAAAATTGTGTTTGAAAATTTGTAACAGAGATGGCTCGTCATGTTAGTTTTGGATAGTTATATTTGTAATTTAAAGACTGACTGACACCTCTTTGCATGATAAGGGAATACAACAATATGGCAGCAGTAAGCTGTAAAAAAAAAAAAAAAACGTCTTGTAAGGCTTTCATTTGGCTTTTCCGGATATGTACATAACCAAATTTGTGGTATTCCAAACGCGTTAGTAATAAATAGAATCACTACATTGTATCGATATTCATTATCCCGTTCTTCCTTTTCTCCGTCTCATTAGGCGTATATGAACGTCCACACATTTGAAGCCGTTTTTCTTACACCGGAAGCGTTTTTTTTTTTTTTTACTTCTACTCATGTTTTCAGAGATAAGAAATAAAAAGTCTGTCATATGGAACGAGGGAGCTGATAGTGAAAGCCTTTCTTCAGAATAAATGTAGAACTTAAGAAGAAGTAAATGGTCTTCCAATCAATATGAAGACTTAGTTTTTAGCGCTGCTTAGTACCATCAGTTGTTATCAAGCCATGACAATGTTCTTTGATTCTGCCTTGTTCTAACGCTATTCGCGATTTCCCCCGCTTAGTGTGAATGCATCTTATATAATAATATACTGTAAGCAGTTTGTCTGACCAACTGTGAATGAACGTGCCTTCTGGTGATAAATCAAGTCAGTCACTGCTTGCATTTGTTTCTTACAGAACCTTTTCCATCAGCCCATTGCCTCCTAACACACAGTACTTCATCAATGTTCAGGCATTGGACAGAAACAATAATCAGCTAGCAGAGATAGAGAAGATGGTGCTGACACCAGCGAAAGATGCTGTGCCGGGTTAGTTTCGGACATGTATCACAGTTTAAGGGACAACATAGGAGGGGAAAGGATCTAAAAATATTGTCTGGGATCAGATTAACTACCTTGATGGCTGACACAAAAGCTAAGCGGACAAGTACATTCAACGCCATGGTGTTAAAAGAGCATATTGTAACATCGTCGTCTCTTTTAGAATAGGGATGTGAAGGGCGGGGAATGTTAGGTTCAAGAAGCACTGGTTTTATTTATTTATTTATTTATTTTTTGAGGGGATTGGAGGTGGCAGAACACTCGTATCTTGATGGACTGTAATTTGCGTGACAGCATTCAACGAGTATTTATGTTTTTCTTCATTACTCATACATTGTTTCATATTAAAAAACTTTTGATTTTTGTGTCAGATTCTATGATTTCATTTGTTATCCACCCATCCATCCATCCATCCATCCATCCATTCATCCATCCATCCATCCATCCATCCATCCATCCACCCATCCATCCATTCGTCTATCCACCCAACCACCAATCCTAGCCATCCATTTATCTAGTCATCCATCGATTCATTCATTCATTCATTCATTCATTCATTCATTCATTCATTCATTCATTCATCCACTTATCATCTATCCATCCATCCATCTATGCATGCATCCAAGTATCCATTCTCGTAGCCACTGACAGAAATATAAAAGGCATTTAGAACTAAGTATGGTAAAATAGCTTGACAACAGTTATTTGCCTGGCAGAAAACCGGGCTGAGATAGAGCTGTATAGTTTCAGGGCAGCTCAACACTATCTCTTTCCTTTTAAGACACATCTAACCCAGAGCTGGGTATTGAAGTCAATGAAATCAGGCCAGTATCTGCCAGGGTGTACTGGAGAATGTATGATTCCCCCGAAGATCTGGTAAAAAAATACAGGTTCGTAGTCTTTTTGTTCTGCATGACTATCCTTGTGTCTGTTATAAGTAAACTACAGCCGATTCTAATTTTTTTTTTCAAACTTTCTTGATTGAACAACTTTGATACTGTTTGTATCGCTTCTCTGTTGACATTTGCTCGTGTAATCAACACTTGTTCTTGTCGTGCTGTTTTTTATATGATTTATTACATTGTTATATTAATCCGTTTCGTGGCGTATTGTTTACGAAGTCAACTGATTATAATGATCTTTTAACGAACTTTAGCCAAGACTGACTCTCGTAAGTGAAATTCGTATTACCTGATGTCTATAAATATGATTTGCTCATTCGTGATACCTGATTAACCTGAAAAGTGTTGAGAGTCAGATCTATTCCAACTCAGAATCCTTAAAAGTCATCTTTTACAATTACATCACATAACTTTGGATAATTTCTGTTGTTTCAAGGAAATCTCATCTAATAGCCCATTCTATCAAAACTATCTGTTTGTTTTGACTCCAAAGGATATAAACTGACCAATATGGGTTCTAAAAAAGAAGAGTATTCTCTTCAACGCCGAGAACCGAGTCTGTATTTTACTTGTGTATTCGTTCAGGGTACAAGTTCTGGCTGGCAGCCCTCAAGGATCTACACTCTTGACACAAGAAGCTGACCAGGACTCGAGTTCTATAAAGCTTCTGCGGCTAACCGCCAATTCGTGAGTAACAACATGTGACTGTTGGTGAACTGTAAACTTTGTGATAAACCAACAGTTTGAGTGGAGTCATTCACAGAAACATACTATGTCAATGCCTTTTAATCTCTCTACTTTCAGTGATCAGTTGATGGTTGATCAATGTTTGGCATTGTGGCTAGTCACGTATAAGTGCCACTCGGTTTCTTTATTTACATTGAGGAATACGTTGCACTTTGACTACGTCAGCTGTTGATGCTTTTGGGTAGTACAAAATAAGAGGAAATTCCATTTCTTTTCAATAACTTTTCTTTCCTTTTAATTATCCGCCCTTTCACTTTATTTCTTAGCAGAGCAGGCAAAAATAAAGCAGTGGTTTCATATCTCCTTCTGTATTAGTAAAATAAATTATTGTGAAATTGTTGGTATATCTTTTAAAATATATATATATTTAAAAAGAGAACTTGATGGCTGTTGTACTGTTGTATTCAAATAGTGATAATACATGTTTTTAAAGCGGATGATTTTGCATGTGAGGACTCCTATTTTAAGATACCATTGTTTTGGTTTCAAATTGTTATATAAATAGAAGTCTCAGATCTAACAAACAACGCTACTGATGATAGATTTATTTGTTTTTAATTTAGCAAAGTGAATAATCAAGATGAACCTCAAACAATTAATATTGCCTAAGTGCAAAACACATTTATTGTCATTGACAGAAGCGATTTGGCGGGAGTTTAAGTCAAGGATGAGAAGGAGTAATAATAATCAGTTAGACAGATGGCGAAGACAGGATCACGGAAGAGAAGAAGAGTACACGAAAAGCACTTGAAATTTTCAATCTGAAGCTGTTCACAGTGCTTTGTCGAACCATCCTCTCTTTTCACTGCCAATGATTTTGCAGGGACTATAATTATGAACAGATGAACAGACTTATTATGAAATCTGGTATTTATTCATTCCGATAATCTATCTTTCCAAACAATTTTAAATTCGTGTGTTACTTTCACACATGAAAATAGTTCACATTCGACTAAGCAAAAAAACTGGAAATCCCTGCTAAAATAGAATATGCAATGATGTTTGTTATCCCTCCTCCACTAGATCCGACAACCACCTTTCACCGGACCCGTGCATTTTTTGTTGTTTTTACCATGTCAGTGATAGTGAACAGTTTTAAGTGTTTTACCAAAATTAGACCGAAATTTCTAGCCGTTCGCTCGATCGGAACAAATCTATTAGGGAGTTTGCGATTTCCGTCGCTGGAAAGACGGAGACGTTAGCTATATTTATAGAATTCTCAGACAATCTTAAAATAGAGCTCCTTACGTTCGCGGCGCAATTTGAGTTTGCGTTTACAGAACGTTTACGTGGACGTATCACTATCAGCTGTGCTCTCCTGCTGTGAGCTTTTCAAGATTCAACAGAGCGCATTTTGTCTTTGATCAGTTGCTGTGTCATTGCAGGATCCCATAATGGGCAGATCATTTAATAACAATGTATTAGATCTAGTTCTAGCTCTTATAACGTACCCTACGCGTAGATCTACATGTAATACATATGTTTTGTTTTAGATCTGGATCTGGACTGGTCACTACTGGATTCTAGATTTTATATCCTCCTCCTCTTCTCTTTCTCTCTCTCTCACTCTCGCTCTCCCTCGCTCTTTCTGTCCTATTTGGTTAACATTTTCCTTTGTTTATTTTGTTGCTTCAAGAGAAGATGTGCATTTTCAGACTATCTATAAGCGATAAATCGAATCAACTGTGCATGCATAATAACCAATTGGCCCTGAAAGAACAGGATATTTAAAAACATAGCTTTTTATTATATTATATATACACAAAAAGAAAACCCATGGCCTCCGCGGGAGATTTTTTAAATGTAGCCCTGGGACTTAAAGTGTTTGGCTAAGCTCGCGCACCTGGACGATGTTGATATTTTGGTTGATCAAACTGAATGTTACTCACAGAAGATGTGTTTTGAACGCTTCATATTATTGAACGTACAAATCGAATCAAGCACCCTCGCGAGTTTATTATTCAATTATTATCGCATTTTTTAAGATAACGTCAAAGACACTAAGCTTTTCCCGGGTTTATGTACATAGAAACACAGATCCACATGCAAAAATGTTGTGTGACAAATTTCAGATGGATTCTTTCAACAGTTTTCGTCCATAAGCCTATTGTGGGTTTTCTTGTAATTTTATAATTTAGATGTAATTCCCTTTATTTTTGTTTTAAACATATAGATCTAGTTTCTGCTCAGGGAGAAAAAAAAAAAAAGATGGACAGGTAAACTTTATATTTATGTGTACTGTTTGACACATTTCCTGTTGATGTCAATCCGATTTTTCATTTTAAAAGTGATATCTCAATTCACGAACAAAGTACAAGGTTTCTACAATTATCCAAATGTCTACATGGTATGTAAGAATGAGATTTATATGAACTGTGTACTATTGTATTCATGTCACAGAAATCATGGAATGAGTATTCTTGCAACTTTTCTGATAAGGTGATAAATGAGAGAGCGCCAACTTTGCCTTACTAACAAGTTGCGAAATGTAAGCATATAAATGCTCTATTTTTGACAATTGTTAATATACGAGCTTTAAGGGGGGGGGGGGCGCGTCCTGGAGGCGATTTTTTTTATTACTAAAGTTAGGTTATTTTAACCTTTTCTATCGTATTCAGCATGTTCAAATTAGAGGAAAACAGTA
>JBCAUA010110045.1:0-10045 GCA_038406235.1 Peronia verruculata
TATCTATCTATCTATCTATCTATCTATCTATCTATCTATCTATCTATCTATCTATCTATCTATCTATCTATATGAGTGACGTTCAAACATCTAAACGGCACACAAAGATATGTAATGTATATATATTTTTGGGCTTTGCCTCTAGATGCGTGAGGTGTGACTTGGGTGCTTGCCGCTCTGGATTCTGCATTTAGGGAAGTTTAATTAAACTGAAATACTGGTGTAAAGTAATGCGCTCATGTAGAAATCAAAAGACATTCCTCAATACTGCATGGTGAGATTTAATTTTCAAGTCAATTTAAATAACAACTATGACGAAATGGAAAAACTGGAGTCGCTAACAAGTGTGAGTAGTTAAATTAATATGTTTTGGGCAAAGGATACAAATAAATTGAAATATTCAGTGAAATTTAGTGGAAATCTAATGTAAAATAATAATAATAATTGTTTTGTTTTGATTTGATTTGGTTTTGGTCGTTGTTGGACTCATAAACGCAACAAAAGCAAAACCGAAAACAAACAAACAAACAAACAAACAAACAAACACACAAACAAAAACAACCAACAAAACTGAAAAGATCGTCTAGGTAAAACAAATGGGTGAGTGGGGAGGGGGGTGGAAGGGGGATGAGAAGACTGTTAGCTATATTTTCTTTCCAAGGTAAGAGATCCCAATATCGATTTTTAACCGCCCAGCCCAAACAATTAAACATCAAGAGACTCAATAAATGTCGAATATGCGGGCGCACTAGATATTATCCAGTCTGCTGGAAGTTATTTTATACTGACAGCCTCTGGTTTTTCTCAAGTTTATTGTTTCTCTTCACTGTTTGAATGGTGAATCCCACTGCTTCTTCCCTCTCTCCCCTTAAAACGCTGTGTAATCTACCATTCTGATTAGAATGCAAAGCGGTCACCTCACACATATGCACTGCCCCCGAAAACCATTCAGGAAGTAAATTAAAGTTCTTCATCAGATTTGGCTTCCTTTTATTGCCCGAGTTTTGCCCCAGCGGCGCTCGGGGTTTATAAGTGGGTTCTCTGCTCCCACCTGCGGGCGGTGTAAATCTGCCATCGGTGGGGTCTCACCCATCGAGTGCCATCCTCGACGTTTCAGGTTGGGGGGGGGGGGACATCTCTTCTCTCTCTCCGTGCTCCTGTCTTCTGTCCCGCTTTCTTTCCTCTATTCTTCTTGACGTGTAAACGTTATCTTACCACGTTGACATAATATAGCCGTAATCGTGCTGATGTGTCGTTAAACCCCAACACAAACAAAACAAACAAACAGCTCGAGTTTTAATGACATTTTAGCAAGGCCAGGACAATGTGTCTCTCGGCGTCAGAATGAATCATAAGTAATTCGATTCGAATAGAGAAACCGAGAGTTTAATTTGATGAAGGTGGTCTGAACATCAATGTTTTTGTATTGCAGAAACCGACAGAACATTCTTATCTGAAAGACACCTTACCGTTTCTAGACAGATTATGTTGTAGAATGAATATATTGTGGATTGGTGTTAAACTGTTCATTTTTGTCGATTTTTCTTCTGATTTAGACGGCTATGAGAAATTACTCACTGTCTGTTAATTTTTAATGAAAGCGAATAGATTTAGTTTTATGCAATAACTCAAGTTGGTGGAAAGTGATCATGAGGCTCACTGACCGTGACTAGCTGTGAAACATTGTCACCTTGCGTTGGTGATGTAGTGTAAGGTGGCTTAGGGAGATTGTGAAATGAGGACAAATGGACAGAGAGACAGAGAGAGAGAAAGAGAGAGAGAGACGGACAGACAGACAGACAGACAGACAGAGGAGCTGGAGGATGGGAGGGTGAGAAAAAAGGCGGGAAACTGCTCACTATCAGCGGCCAAGATAGTAACGCATGATAAATTATTGTTTGGGAATGCTACAACACGGCTATTGCGCAGAACTGTAGAGGAACTGCATGACAGAGTTCTGCGTTTTACACCTCCCCAATGCCTATCCTCTTACACTCCCGATTTGCTTGATTCTAGAGACAATGACAGAACTCTATTCCATCAGCTCTTATCTGTGGCAGCTGTTTGTTGGTGTCTACCCTTTATGTTTTAACATCCATGGCTTTCCCTCGTGATATATGCACTGTCGAATACTCAGAACTAACGCTAGTACTCAAATAATCCTTCATGATTCAACACGCTCGGCGTCTCAGAACGCCTTTCCAAGAGTATTAATCTTTTGTCATTGTGTAAAAAGGCTTACCCTTTGTAACAATCACGATTGTCCATTGTGATATAAGAACTGTTGAATGTACTATAACTACTGTTACTTCTGAAATGACCCACTAAATAGTAGAAATACTGCATGACAGAGTGTCGCCATCTGTCTCAGATGTGCACCGAAGCCCGGGTTGGAGCTAAGTCCTTTCCAGTCAATTCTGAGATATGGTCCTGTTTATCCTTTTGACTAATCTGTGTTTTCTTCATCTGATACAGGCGTTGACATGGAATTATATGTGGGAAATCACCTTACAGTCTGTCTTTTTCCAGCCCTCAGTATTTCTCGTGAACATATCCGAGCTTGGATGAGTACTCAATCACAAGCAACGACCCCGCACTGAGCGGAATGCCAAAACCCGAAGTAAATGTAGCAGAGCTCAGGTAAAAGCTCTCTCTGTTGGCAGCGGTAGTTCTCCGCTTTGCCTTGGCAGATGACGTAAGATAAGGAATACACAGGAAGAATAGAATACTTTTGTTTATTTGTTTGTTTGTTTTTAACATGATAAACAGGAGTCAAAGATGTTCACAAAACAACACAGACATATTTATGGCATTTCAATACCTCGCTCGTGTGTCAACTTCGTGTAATAATTATGTCGGAAAAGCTGCGCGCTTTAGAAGCCATGAAATGGCGTCGATTTACGTTTTGCAGAGGATGCACAGTCTACTTAAGTCAATCAGGAACACTCATTGTTACTCGAAGTTTGGCTCTATTATGAATAGCAAGTATATGAAAGTCGACGTCATCTTAAAATTTTTTGCTTGGTCCTGATGTCAGTTGATTAAAATTCAAGCTATCAGAATTTGTGACTATACAATGCGAGCTTTCTGTGCCTGCTTTGAGAGAACTTATACAAATAATAACGGCATGCAAAAGAACAGACATAAAAAGGTATTTTCATGATGTCGTGAATAGTGTGACTCGATATGATGCTGATTTATACTGAGGAAACCACTGATCAAGACACAACACCTACTACCATAGCCATTGAACGGATACGTTACGTAAAAGAAGTTTCTTTCTTATGAGCACCGGCGTAAGTTACGATTTTACAAGTAAGCGGAGGAAAGACTTGTCAGAAACAGTTACGGGGTGGGGGAGGGGGGGGGGGGGGAGACTTTGTCCTTAAATCGGGCTTTTGCTCAAAATCTTTGATTTTGGGGTTTTGTTTTCTTTTAGATGTTTTACCTTTTCCGAATATAAAAATGGTAATTAAAAGTTGATTTGTCCATCCTAAGGTGTGGTTAGGATTAGGATGTTCAAGAATAAGTTGACCGGCTCCTCTACCATCTAAGCTCTGGTTCATTAGGTATTAATATCCAGTGATAGATCATCCGGCTACGGGGCAAATTGTGTATAAAAGAGTTTACTATGATCTCCTTCAGTAATATTGGGAGCTCCGATGTCAAGAGTGGACACCTACTCAGTACATTAGGCACAGTCCACACCCGAATATCAGTAGAAACCTTCTCCTGGTCTTCTTCAATAGAGTTTATATAGCCTAATGAGGGGGAAATATGCTTAAACAAAGAAATAGATTTTAAAATTGCCTGGTAGTAATTCCTGTCTAATGGATACATGTTTCGTATATTATTATTGTTATAATTGTTATTGTTATTAGTTTGTTGTTGTATTAATAATAACAACAATAATAGAGAGCTTTTATATAGCGCTTATACTCCCACAGTACAGGATCTAAGCACTTTACAATCTATTATTGCCTCGACAGACCCAAAGAAGACACTCCTGAACGTTCTCAGCTTCCTGGGAAGCATACACGCTGGCTGCCCATCAGGCGCTCAGATCCTTATCAGTCTAACAATATCAATCGCTGACTATAGTCGGGTACCCATTTAATTAAACCTGGGTCGAGTCAGGAAATTTATGTAAATTGCTTTTTCCCAAAGACAAAATGTCGGGACCAGTCAGGATTCGAACCCGAGACTTTTGATCCCGAGTCCGACGGCGCAACTGCCAGGCCACCGACACAACATAATATTATTATTATTGTTATTATAACACATCAGATGACCAATCTGCAAAATCGTCAATTCAGCAAACGAACATGTTCTTTTCCCCTTCCCTCTTGGCCTGTCTGAATCCTGCGTTGGTGAAGTGCAGCTCAGGACATGAAATTTATGGTTAAAACGATGGACTCCTTCAGGACTAGACATTTATTTGACTGGCTGACTGAAAATTGGCGGATTTCCATCGCAGATCGCAGGACTGTGGTTAGGTTGTCATCTGCAGACTTAACGATTCTTGAAGTGATGTTCATAACAGCGAGGATGGGTTATTTATAGACCAAAATAATATAAACGCCCCGGGAATGACGTATCAGATCTTTGGGAATTAAACAGATTAGTTGTAACCTAGTTTGACACCCCCTCCCGCTCCCTGGGCCTCCCACATCTACAATCCTGTTTTCTTATCCAGATTACATAAAAACCAAACCTGGCCATTTCTTACATTAACTATCTATTGCTTGAGATCGTAGGAGAATTCGGTCTCTTGTGCGTAAAGGATTTGTCGTGTCAGGAATGCAAAGTACATGAAACCGTTTCGAAGCCACTGGCTTACATCAGTGCCCACCTTGTTTTCCATCCTCTCTCTGACGACGTTCAAATCCGGCGGCTCAGACTGAGTTATTTGCGATGTTCGTTACATAGGGACTGATACGGTATGGATCATGCTGAGAACTTATTCGCTGTCGTTTCAAACCTGAGAAGGTTCATCACCACTGAAGAAGGCTACATATCACACTGAGCCAGATAAGAAGTCATTAGATTACTCTAGTGGGTGCTATTCCGGATTAAAGGGCTCGTTCACTTTACGTTCAGTTCAACGTTTCTCCATAATATTCAGGTACAGGTTCCTGGGTAGATAAATATGAATCTATTTGGCTGTTATTTTAAAAAATAACTAATCCAAGCCGTCTTCTCCCTTGACAGAACGCTGAACTTTGCAAACTTCCTCTTATAAAAAAATAATAAAAAAAATAAATAAATAAATAAATTTAAAAAAAAAAAAATCAGTGGTTGTGATAAACTATAAAGGACTTTTGTTCCATATCATGATTTGACACCACCTGCACTATCGCCCAAACCTCTTTGTAAGATTATCTACCATGTCCTCTCCCCTTCTTTTGTTGTGTAAGTGTGGATTTTAAAACATATAATAAGTGTAGCTCTTTCTTCTCCGACACTGGTCGGATTCTCATACATCTCTAAGCTTTTACGAAAGGCACTAAGAGGCAAAGGAATAGATATTGTTTGTTTGTTTGTTTGTATAGGGGTTTAACACATCACGGCTGTGTTGTATCAAATACGGTAAGATACGTTTACACGTCAAGACGAAGAGTGGAAAGAAAGCGGGACAGAAGAAAGGAGCAAGGAGAGAGAGAAAGAGAGAGAGAGAGTGTGTGTGTGTGTGTGTGTGTGTTTGTGAGAGAGAGAGAGAGAGAGAGAGAAGATATCTCTCCTGGAATGTCGAAGATGGCACTCCATGGAGGACACTCCACCGATGGCGGGCTTACACAGCCCGCAGGTGGGAGTAGATAACCTACTTATAAACCACGGGCCCCCGCTACATATCTGACATAGAGTAAGAAGTAACAGCTATGCTGTTGAGAAACTACCGTGTGGTATTACACATTCAGCCCCACTATGTAAGCAACTTCATAGAAAAATAAACAAATTCAATACGCAGCAGATCTAGATCTAGCCATGCACTTATTTACAGAGAGTCTGATAAGAGGCTATGTTGATTATCCGAACGTTCTATCTATTGTGAGGAAAATTCTTGAAATCAGGCGTAGACAAATATAAATGAAAAACAAATAAACATACAAATAGATAAATAAATAGACAGATAAATAAACAAATAAATAAAAAAATGATAATAGATAAATAAACAGTAAATAAAATAAAATACAAGAAATGCATAAATAAATAATAAATAAATAAGTAAATAAATTTGTAAAGAAAGAAAAATAGAGATAATAACAATTATTTAAAATGTAGAGAATGCAACTTGCATAGAAAGATATCGATCATTTACGTGGCCTGCTTGCCGTTCAAGTTTGTTCCAGAGCCTATAAAACATAATCATGTCAAGAAATTAAAAAAAAAAAAAAAAGACTTTATGGCTGTAAGAGCTTTGAAATTTAAGAAGCAATTTCTTGAACAGCAACATTAACAACAACAAAAACAACAACAACAAAAACAACAAAAAGGATAAATTCCCTCAAGGTCACCTCCGTCTGGAAAAACCGCTTTTATAAATAAATAACTGGTAACCTTATAATCTTTATTTGTCATTAGTTGCCCGTAGGCGCTGCCAGTCAAGGACAAAGGTGATCTATTTCACCCATAGAGGTTTTTGTCTCTGTCCCAAAAAATGTCAGACTGGAGTCTTTTCCTGTTATCTCTTCAGCCACAGTTACTATTTTTTTTTCCCTCTCATATGTCATTTCTGTAGTTTTTGTTGTTGTTGTTGTTGTTGTTGTTTTGCAACCAGGCACACGGATTGATGAGTTGATTGAACGACTTTGCCCTGTCCGCTCTCTTCTCTCTTCCCCCCCCCCCGCCCCAGCCCCTACTGAGAATCTCCCTGTCTCATTCCACAATTTTACCCATTTACGACCCTGGCTGAAACAGCGCACATTTCCCCAGTCTTTTATTATTGTTTTCTTTTCTCTGTGTTTTAAGTACCAGTAATTTAGACGTGGGATTTCTCCCTAGAACGGCATCATTTGAAAGCGTACCAAAATGAAATAAAGCCGAAAAAAAAAAAAGAAAAGCAATAACAACAAACAAACAAAAAAGAAAGAAAGACAATTTGATGGGATAGTTAGTTGCTATGTAGAGGTAAATACTATAAAAGAATATTATACAAGTCTGGTTTAAAAATTTCTCTTTCACTGTTAGACATAATATGTTTATAACATAAGGTGGGTGGACTATACCAAATATTCCTATTCAATAGCTTATACAAGTGGTTTTCAAACCGTACCAACAGTGGCACGGTTAGAGCACCAAACTATTGGTGAACTACATTGGTTCTGGCCTTCAGTATCATATTTGATTGTTATACTCTTCATTTTTGTAAAATTTGGTTTCCCCATGAAGAGCTCGCTTCTATTAATTCAGAAAGGCATTTAATGAAAAAACAAACAAACAAACAAATGATGCCGCTATAAGGGCCTGCGATGGAGTCCACAACAAAACAGACAAAGGAATGGGTCATTGATCACTTGGAAGATTTGTTCGTTTGTTTGTGTTGGGGTTTAACGACATATCAGCACAATTACGGTTATACTGTGTCAAACACGGTAAGATACGTTTACACGTAAAGAAGGGGAGAGGAAAGAAAGCGGGACAGAAGTGAGGAGCAATGAGAGAGAGAAGAGATGTCTCCCCTGGAATGTCGAGGATGGCACTCCATGGGAGACACCCCACCGATGGCGGGGAGCCGGGGGTTTATTAGTAGGTTCTCTGCTCCCACCTGCAGGCGGTGTAAGCCAGAAGAGACATCTCTTTTCTCTCTTCTTGCTCCTGTCTTCTGTCCCGCTTTCTTTCCTCTCTTTTTCTTGACGTGTAAACGAATCTTAACCGTGTTTGACGCAATATAGCGGTAATCGTACCGATGTGCAGTGTCGTTAAACTCCAACACAAAACTAACAACAGCTAAGGTTTTTGGGCCACGATACGAGCATTGGAGACTTGATCTGCGTCACGTTCAAGTCAGCCGCTCAGCCACTTACTTTGTTTGTGCCGTGTTACTGTAGACTACAGTATACAGTCTAAATCTAGGTCTAATCCAGGTTCACAAAACAATCCGACCAAGCTATTTAGGCCTATCTGGATCATATCACTTGTTATTATTTTGCGAAACGTGAGATGAGGTGTGTGATGAAGACCATACATTGCCATATCTGGTCCAGCTCAGGGAAAGAAACTAATATGGCCTTAGATCTAAGAATAATTAGACCGCGAACATAAAAACAAAAGTGAACACCAAGACTACATCTATATGCAGAGGCAAGCCAAGACGAATCAGAGTGACTCTCTTGCCAAATTCGATTGTTTAAAACTGGTTTATCAGATTTTTACTCTACCTCTGCCCAGCCAGTATACGTTCTTTTTCATTTTCATTTCATCATGAAATAAGATATAGATCTAGTAGGAAAATGGTACATGTATCGAGATAACCTCCACCAGAAGGTTGAAAGAGGTACATAGATCTAGCAGGAAAATGATAGAACACGAACATTTACCATTCCCTTACAGTTATTCTGTGTGATAGTCATGGAAGCAAACAATTTCCTGGAAATGAAAGCAAATACTGTTGCTTAACTACCGAAAATTCGAAAACGAAAATGACATATTTAACAGCGTAACTCACCTCGTATGAGCGATTGTATGAAACTGATGTTGGAGAATGACCCCTTTAGTAGAAGCCCTGGTTTTGAGTTGACCTTTTTTATTTTCAAAGATCAATGCGCTCCAATTCTGAGAGGGGCGGGGATTTTTAAAATTGCACTTGTATGGTCATTATGGGTCAGAGGTTCTCTGGCTTGTGAGTGAAAGAGTCGGAAGTCCAGTTTTCATTGGGAATAAGGGAAAAGAAGTTCAAAGATCTCTTTGTGAGAAAAGAATAGAAAGAGGGTCCACAAATATTTTAAACATGAAGATATATTTCCTTTACATTTTTTTTTCTCAGATATTCTGACTGTCTGTCTGTATAATATGTGTGTGTGTCTGAATGTCAACCAGTCAGTTTGTCTGTCTGTATTGCTCCCATTATCTCACTCACCATAATTATACATCCACTGTTTCACTGTCTGGTGAACTGTACTGAGGTATCTGTCTACCTGCCTGCCAGCCTGTCAGTCGGTCTGATTACCTGTCTGACTGCCCAGTTATCAATTTGTTTGTCTGCCTGCATGCCTGCTTTGTGTCTGATTATCTTGTCTGTCTGCCTGTCTGTCTGTTTATCTATCTGTATAGTTGTCTGTCTAACTATTTGTCTGTCTGCATATCTCCCACTCTCTACTCTCTCACTCATCATTGTCATACATCCACTGATTCACTACCAGAAAACCATACTCGATAGTCTGTCTGTCTATCAGTCACTCAGTCAGTCAATCAGTCAGCAAAGTGTCAGTCAATCAATCAATCAGTCATCCATTCAGTCAGTGCGATAGTCTGTCTATCTGTTTATCTGTCATCCTGACTGTCTGTTCTGTCTATCTGTCTGTATTTTGTCCTCACCTCACACCATTTTACACGCCACTGCTTCGGTGTCTGACTACTGTACTTATTCCATGAAATTTTACGCCGTCATCCATTCAGTCGTTTCTCAGTGAGTAGATCGGAGTGGGCCTACTATCAAATTCTGAAGTTCTCCCACTATCGAAATTGATTTACCTCCATGGTCTAATCTCATCACATCAGTTCCTGACTAATCAAATCTCCTATGTTCGCTTGTTGTAATTTTATGAGAGGAAACAAAAGCCTATATAGACACATTCATCCCACCTTCATTATGACCTGTCACATGTTCCAGGGTTTAGAACTTTAGAACCTGGACGACTAACATTATCTATTCCGATCTTTACAATTTCGTTCCATGGGTGATTGCTCCTCTTCAATCAATCCCTGAATTGACTTCTCCACCCTCCTCCCTCCCTGTGAATCCCCCCTAAAATAGATAGATAGATAGGTAGATAGATAGATAGATAGATAGATAGATAGATAGATAGATAGATAGATAGATAGATAG
>JBCAUA010110056.1:0-23476 GCA_038406235.1 Peronia verruculata
AAGCCTTTTTTGACCACAGACGCAATTAAAACACTCGTAACATCCTTGGTTTTGTCACGCTTAGACTACTGCAACTCACTGCTGGCAGGCCTTCAAGAGGAAAAATTGCAAAACTTCAAAGAGTTCAAAACTGTGCAGCAAGACTACTACTGGGCGAATCTAAGTTTTATTCTTCTACAAATTTACTTCGGACTCTTCACTGGCTCCCAATTAAAGCACGGATTGAATATAAAATGGCTTCAATTTGTTTTAAAGTTTTTGACTCTTCCGTCCCAACATGTTTAGATAATATTATTTCACCTTACAGACCCACAAGAGCTCTCAGATCTCAGGACTCTTGGTGGTTCCTAAACATAACCTTAAGAAGTTTGGAGATAGATCATTCAGTTTTATCGGCCCCTGTCTTTGGAACTCACTCCCCCAAACTCTGAGATCTGCTAGCAGTGAAGCGAGTTTTAAAAAACAACTGAAAACTTATCTGTTTGAAAAATATTTTGGATCATAAGGAAGTGTGAGTGTGTGTGCGTGTGTGAGTGTGTGTGTGTATGTGTGTGTGTGTGCGTGCACGTGTGTGTATGGAGGTAGTTAATAATGATGGACTATTTGTTGTTAATGAATGTGTTATTGTAAAGCGCCTTGTGGCTTTGCATAATAGGCGCTTAATGAATGTACTATATTATTATTATTATTATTTTATTTGAGGATGTAGGTGGGGAGAGTCTATTTGTTTGAGAAAATGAATGGGGAGCGATGTAATGTTTTAAAAATGTGAATTCAATGTATATTTACAAGAAACAAATCTCAAGTACTGCTTGACTAGTGAATGTTGTAGACGATAGAGTTCAAGGTTCGGTTAAAAAAAAAAAAAAAAACTGTGACAACAACAACATGACATTGTGGCTTGAAGTCATGTACACCCAAATTAAACATAACTTATTCAAGGAACTAATTCTTGTTAAAACAATTTTCAAAATGAATTTGACAGAGCAGATTCTGGTAATATATTCATTTTAAATATTTTTTAATTATGTGTGCATTTAAAAGAATTGGTTCATTTCAGTTTTTTCTCTCTAAATAGATGGAGCTGAGAGTGAGAGTTGGATAACTGCAGTATCTGATAGCAGCAGTTTCAGTACAGGTAGGGATCATAAAGAATATGATCTGTTTCTCCCAGTCTCATTCTGTACTTTATCTATCCTTCCGTCCATCCACTGATCCATACAAGTATACATCCATCCACCAACCCATCCATACAATCCATCCATCCATTCATATCCATACTAGTATACATCGATCCATCAACATCCATCCATCCATACAAATAAACATCCATTCATCCATCCATACAAATATCCATCCATCCATCCATCCGTACAAATATACATAAGTCCATACAAGTATCCATCCATCCATTAATCCATACAAGTATCCATCCATCCATTCATATCCATACAAGTATCCATCCATCTATCCATCCATCCATCCATCCATCCATCCATCCATCCAAATAAACATCCATCCATCCACATATCTTCATCTATCCATCCGTACAAAAATACATTAGTCCATAGAAGTATCCATCCATTCATTAATCCATACAACTATACATCCATCCATCCATCTGTATTGATCCACCCATCTGTTCATCCATCCATCCATACATACATACAAGTATCCATACAAGTATACATACATCCATTAATCCATACAAGTATACATCCATACAAATATCCATCCATCTTTGTCACGCTAACAAACCATTCTTATGTAAATATTATTACACGATTAAAGGGAAGTACTTAAGAAACTGATAATTTTTAAATCACTAGTGATATACCCACAAACTTCACGGGAATAGTAAGAGACAGACAAAGGTTTTTTTTTTATTTTGGTGGTCATAGAAGAAAACGGTATTATTGCATATATGTAGAATGATTATTTTCAGAGAGCAGTAAAAATGTAGGCCTACATTTGATTTTTGGTTTAGAAGATTAATGATAGGAGAGATTTGGTTTAGATTTTGGTGAGATGAAGGAAATTAGTCAGGAAAGGTTAAAAAACACACTGGAAAGAAATGAAGAAAGGGGGCTGGTGAGGAGGAGGAGGAGAAGGTGTGGTGCTAGTTGAATGGGCTCCTGATGCTTGCTGTCTGTGCAATGGCTATATCCTTTGTTTTTATTATCATGGACATTTCAGGTACTGATGAATGGCCGAGGAGGGTTGGTGGTTAGCAGACGACCAACTACAAAAGAGGAGACTGATGCTTCACAGTATTTGCCCTGCACTGGTTGTTTAGGGTGGTTTCATTCTCAATCTACAGCTGCATGCAGCAGGAATTCCTCAAGACAACTATCACTTACACAATGGAAGGATGTTGATTGCACCATTTATAACCTCTGAAAAGAATGAAGTCGGTGAACTTTTTTCGCAAATGAAAGAAACTAAAAAGTACCCAAGGTTAAGACAACTATGTGAAGGTGATGTGCTTATTCGTGAGTTTGCAAAAGGGCTTCTCCAAAAACTAGGTAAAAAAGAGGAGCAACGACTAAAGGACATGGGTAACATACGCACTAAAGTCCGCCATGTCGCCAGCTTACTGAAAGCTGCAAATGACGACACAGAAATTACAGAGAGTGTTATCACACCTAGAAAATTCGTCTTTGTAGTTGCAACAGTTGAATGCCTTTCAAGTGAGTGTGACTCACGAAAAGTGGCATCGACATTGGGCCACTATTTGAAACAACTTTCAATGCTTAAAAAAAGTTTAGCTCTGATTGCTGGAGATGAAATTAAACATAAACAGGCTGTTGACATTGACACTCTTTTTGATGCACATTGGAATTCATATGTGTCAGCTGTGGCCAACAGAAGACTTAAATTAAGGACTCTGAACAAAGACATCAAAATACCACCAACTAATGATCTTCGCTGTTCAGATGTTTCTTTGACTTATGAATAAGTTCAATGTCACAGCTAAATTAACTGTACACTGATGCATTATGTATGGTATTTTCATGTTGACAGATATGGATCAGATCTTGTAATCAAGGTCCTTGTGTCTAAATTTCTTGTTTCTCTATCAACACTCATTTTGCATGTTTCAGTCTCTTCAGATCTTCAACTTGTTTTCACTATTGACTTAAGCATAACAAACCTCTACGGTATCTTTAATTCTGTAGAAATGTTGTTGTTGTTTTTTTCATCTTTATATTGTTTTGGTCAAGCATAAACTGGATGCCTTGCCATTTCAAGACTACATAATTTCTGGAATTTATGTTCTAAACTGGTTTAAAAAAAATAGACTGATGTTGTGGCTTTCTGTGAGCTACAAATAAGGGCACATTCAATGATGATCAAACCTTGTTTGGTAGGCAGAGTTCACTGTCTGGTATTAAATTTTAAGATACTGAAATGTTTTTGAGGGAATTTTTTTTTTCATTATTTCACAATGTCATAAACATGACTAGGTTCTTTGAGTTCTGTTTTTCTTGAATTTTAGAATGTGACGCACAGAATAAATATATAACATTTATAACATGGTAGATGATTTCCCAGACATGAAAGATATATCATGTCGTCACCTAATGATACTAATTTTATAGCCATCATAATGTTTATTATGTGATAAGCTATGATGATTTGAAAGTGTGAAATTATGGGCATTCATTATGACACTACAAACACACTATCTTTTTACCGATACTTTACCTGTAAAAGTGATGTTCATGGAAGTTAGTTGGAGCATATCCTTTTGTCATTTAAAAAGTTCTTGGGTGTTCAGTGTCAATGCATTGGGAATAGCTACAAAGTAAATCCAAAAGTGAGAATAATAATGCTGTAGCTATGGTTGCATGTCAATCACCATGAGCTTGAAAGTAATGGTAATAACACAGTAAACCTATACAAACCCTGGTTTGATAAACTAGAAGATGTGGATTGTGCATGTGGAAGTTTTACCGGCACTTGAACTTTTGAACAAGCCATAAATTCCAGAGCTAGCAAATATCTAACATGTTATGCAACACCAAGCTACCTAATTTTAAGTATAAGTGAATTGTCCTTAAGCGGACACCATTGTCAGTTAATTTTATTGTGGTAATGATAATGGTAAAAATAATATTTTGCATAAATTTATAGAGCACTTATATCAGAGAAGCTGTAAGCACTTGACAATTACAAAGTAAAAATCATGTACAGACACTCTAATAGACAGTCTAATACATATTAACATAACATAAATACAGTAAACACATAATAATATACATGTAAATAATGAGTTATGTTCAGCAGGCTGCAACAACTATCCGATATATTGTTTGGACAAATAGGTCTTCTGCAATCTGTTAAAACTATCCAGACATGTACATGTAGGTCATACTGAGGTGCATAAGGTTTGAAATTGTTTCTCGAAAATTGAAGTTTAAATAGAATATCACGATTCTTGCTTAAAATGGAATTAAAAAATGTATGTAAAATGAAAAAGATATGCTTTTGTATTTTGTTCTGTATGTCAAGGTTATTGGTGTGTTTATTTTAATATGAGTTGATAGTGTGCAAGGATTGTGTTTGAGAGAATAAATGATCATTTGACCACAGTTTAAAATTCCAATGTTTAAAAAAAAAAAAAAAGGCAGTTGACTAGTCATCACATAATCAAGAACTCGGAATCTTGAAATGCTGACTTTTGGCAGTTTGTGGTGTGATTTTTACAAAACATTTGGATATTTGTTTGCTTGTGTAGGTGATATGAGGTGTAACTTCATCTCTTTTTGGTAATGTTGTACAAATTAGACAAGTTCAATTTGATAGACATATTCTATCTTTTAAAAAAGTCTAACTTTATAACTTTCCTTGATTGTTAAGCTTTTTACATTTGCGGGGCATAATCATATACAGTATACGCCGGTTATAAGAAACTCGAGAGGGGAGAATTTTTTGATTTCCTATATCCGAGTTTTCTTATATCTAAAAGTCGGATATAAGAAAGTATTTTTAAAAATATTTCTTATAACCGAGTTCAGTGAAAAAAAGGCTTAAAACATTTTTTTTTTTCTTCAGTTCGTGTATGTTTTGCATTAAATTAAGAAATATCTGGTTTCTATGACCGGAATGCAGTGATTTTCTAGAAAGTGTTTTTAAGTAAAAAAAATATAAAAAATCCATGATAAAGGTTCTTATAACAATTCATTGCTGTGTCAATTCACTGCACCCAACTTATTGTGTTCTTCCTACTGGTTGCGTGTGTGAAATACGTGCATGTGCTGAATGTCTCGTTTATGCTGTTGAATCGTTTCCCAGGTTGTAACGCCTTATCTGTGATGTGCTGTCTGTGTATTCAGTATGTGTGACTGTTCTTGTTCTATCTTACTTGTGCTATGGGTTGTGTCTAGATTGAATAAAATAGCGATGGCAGTGATCGCCGAAGAGATTTCTGCCGTGATATGTGGGGGTGTGATGTTACTTCTGTTTATTATCTTGTCGAGAGTGCTGCAGCTGGGATCGCTTAGTGGTGTACGTTCACATTTTTTTTACTCCTGCAATTTAACTTTTAACTACTTCAAATTTGGATATCTACATATTTTCCTCCTCTGTGAGAGCCACAATTAAGAAACCAGATTCTGATCTTAAACTTCCTATTTGATCCAATCTCTGCCGAACCTTTTGAAACAATTTCATCACTTTTCCTAGTTTCTTCAGCATAAATTTATCTATTTCATCTGGAGCATTGTCTGGTGTCTGTGATGTCTGAGTGTGATCCCCAGCAAACAGTAATGATAGGGTGATGCTGCTTTATGCAAAGGAAAAGTCAGTATTGGTGGATGAGTGCAATTGTGGTAAAGAACGCCTATGCCCTGGCCATGAAGGATATATCTGTGATAATCGCTCAAGGGAGAAGGAGTAAATGGAAATGATCTTAGCTCACATTGTAATTTAGAGATGGGTACAGAATTTTCACACGATGTAGATCTGATCTTTTAGGTTTGAGTTATGCAAAAAACAAAAAACAAAAACAAAAAAGTATAAGTTATCAGCTGCAGTTAGGAAATATTGAGGAATCAGTAACTTGTGCACTGTAATTTAGTAAGGGATTACACATCATTTTAAAACGTCTCCTAAGCACAGCTAAAGATGACACGCTAACCAAAACTACACATAAAGAAACAGGAAAAACAGGAAAATTCACTGATGTTCACAAAAAAAAAGGATGTTCACTTCAGATACAAACTCACAATCGTGCGCCAAAAATATGATAATACGGAAGGACCACCGGCAGCGCAGGGCAATTTCGAAATCTGATAGGGCAGGCGGGGAGTTCCCTTCAGGTGTCCTATTGACGGGTGATTTGTTTCCCGCCGGCCGGCTAACTAAAGGCACGCTGAGGGCCGTTTTGCACAGCCGTGCAACATTCAATTCTTAGAATGAGTGAAATTTTCTTGGAAATGTACATGTACTTTCGGTTTCTTATATCTGAGTTTTTATATCAAGCGGGACAAAAAAATTGCTTTCCTAAAGCCGAGTTTTCTTACAAGTGAGTTTCTTGTATCCGAGTTTTTGTAATACATAATAAAGAAGAGTTTGGCCGGGGAAAAAAATTCGTTAACAATAACCGAGTTTTCTTATATCCTAGTTGCTTTTATCCGGCGTCCACTGTACTTAGTCTTAGTACTGTCAGGATTTAGTAAGGCCTGAACTATCACGATACGACTCTTAATTTTAAAGATCTGAAGGCCGGTCATCTCTCAAGACTAAACATGCGTTCTGCTTAGTTTCTTCCCACTGATTTCTAGCTGCCGTTGTCATCACTACTATTAACAAAGCGACTTTAACATCGGTGTTAGAGTCTAATAATAATATGTCTTATAATAATCTGCTAGCCTACAGTAGCATTCGAAGGCCGTAACGTTAATCATGTTCACGGCAGTCAGCTGATTCTAGTCTACGTCATCAGTCATGTGGGTTGCCGTAAGAATAAAAGAAAACTAAAAGTTACGGTTGCCATGAAAGTAGCCACTTCGAATCTTATAATGTTAGTCTATGAAATATTCTTCCAGATTAAGTTATAAATCTTTCATGTAAATTTTACTTATACTAACAATAATTATCGTCAAGTAATCAAAACTTTCTAATGTAATGTTTTGGCTATCCAGATGTCCTTTTTTTTTTTTTTCGATCTGGAATACAATGTATATTGTTCAACATACTGGGAATTGTGAACATAAATTTAATTTTTCGGATAAGTTGCAAAATAAGATTCAGATGTTCTCTGACAAATTATCGAAATACAGTATGTATGCCTTTGATACAGCTTTTACAAGTATAAGAACAATAATGCATGTTTGCGATAAACGGCAGAATATGAGCTTTACTTTAATTACTATGACATCAAGTTATACCTTACATGTATTAAAAAAATTATAGCAGTTTCGCAAAACATTTCAGACAACCTGTGAAATGTGAGAATTGAAGCAGCCTTTCCGACAAGTTGCAAAATAAAAGTTCCAATACAGCTGCATCAAAAGTTTCGAAGAGCTGCGAATTTCTGATAAGTTGTAAAACAATAAAATGAAGAGCAATTCTACTTCTGAGATCTAGATCTACTTTACCAATGGTCCTTTTTTTTTTTTTTTGTTCACGAATTTTATAATGATGGCCTATTACTAGATTAAAGTTACAAATCTATGTGCATATCTACTTACACTAACAATAATTATCGTCAAGTTATCAAAACTTTCTAATGTAGTGTTCTGCTATTCAGGTGTCCTTTTTTTTTTTTTTTAGATCTGGAATATATTGTTCAACACACTGCGAATTGTGAATACAAATTTAATTTTTCGGATAAGTTGCAAAATAAGATTCAGAAGTTCTCTGACAAATTATCGATGTTTCAGCTGTTTCATAATATAAGCCTTTGAGGCAGCTTTTATGACATGTTACAGTTAATGCATGTTTGCAATAAGCTGCAGAATATGAGCGTTACTTTATAATTAATGCAGCCTCTATGACAACAAGTTATAGCTTACATGTATTACAAAATTATAGCAGTTTCGCAAAACATTATAAACTTCAGCTTTCGGACAACCTGCAAAATGTGAGAAATGAAACTGAAGCAGCCTTTCCGACAAGTTGCAAAATAAAAGCTCAAATACAGCTGCACCAAAAGGTTTGAAAAGTCGTGAAATGTGAAAATAAGTCTATTTTTTCCCACAAGTTGTAAAATAAGAGCTTTAATGCAGTTTTTTTTTTTTTTTCAATAAGGCACAATATGTAATGAATTGAAATGGAATGCACCTTTACTGACGAGCTGCAAAAAAAGTAGATCTTTGCATTGATGCATAACTAAAATAAATAAATGAATAAATAAATAAATAAATAAATAAATAAACATTTCAGATACTTTTTTGTGTGTTCGACGCCTACATGTATAGATCTACATAATTTAGATCTGAATTTGGGCCTACTGCTAGCTATGGAGAGGGACTATAAGGGGTAAGGGGAAAGATGCCAAATGAGTTACAAGTGAATAGAATTTTGTATTAGACTATGCTATGTTACAAAAGTATAAACAATCTGACAAAGAGCATTATCATCATCGTCATTGTCAGTGCATGTACTTTGTTAGCGTCCACATGTGTTCTGTAGAAACCCAGATGAACAGTTGTCTAGTGAATGAAAAAAGTAGCTGGATTAATTTAAAAATTCAAAAAATTATCTCTGAATCTGAAGCTGACAAGCAGCTTGGAAAGAACTTGCATGACTGAAAGAGATCTGGTGGGTGCTTCTACACCTAACTCAAGCTGTTTTTTCTACATGTGGCAAATATTTTTGTGTTGCCTTATCTTCTGGGACAAAAACGTTGCTTCCGATTATGGCAAGAGTATTTCTCAGTACTTAAAACAACTCATAGAATTATCTCCCCCAAACCTGACAAACAGGTGAGACAGAACATGTGTGATCAAAAACAGTCTGGTGGGTGCCGGTTCAAAATTTCAGCTATCAGCATGTTTGGGTGAAGCATTTTTTCTCTGTGGCAACCAGCTCTGGGCTGCCTCATCTTTTTGGGATGAAAACATCAGTTCTGACCAATGTGATATGGTGATCCAATCTTGTTATGTGAACAATACAAGAGGATCAGGCAATGGAAGAGAATGCTTTGACAGTTCATTATGATAAATGGCAACAAATTTATTTCACTGTTCTGTTCTATGCCACACTCACTATGAGGTGAGAATTCATGATTAAAAAGTTACATCGACGAAGGGTAATTTTCTCTATTACTCACTGTTAATGCTGGTACCTTTCTGCTTGCTAAATTTCACCATACACTTCCAGTAATTGCATACATCATGATTAATTTTTGGTCTATTATGAAACCAGTAGTATGTAATTCGAGGAACAATAGCATTCATCCTAGAGGTCCAGAAATTGCAAAGCTAGTGATTTAGTCTTCCGCCTTAAGGGTTACAAAACCAGTCATATGAAATTCAGACAACAATAACAAAGTCCATGAATGAATCAAATTTCTGACAAATGAGACTCATTGTTCACTGAACTCTATTAGTATTATCATGTTTATTTTCAACTACTGCACAGAGTATAAAGTCATTAATGGGACAAGCAATACAAGTTCAAAGATCAGAATTAAAGTACAAGTATATCTACATGTATACGACTAGGCAGAGAATGAAAATGACAAATCTTAAAGAATTATAAATATATATATATATATATATAAGTATATTATTTATATGTGTGTGTACGTGTGAATATATAATATAAATGAAACTAAAATTTTTTGATGTTACAAAAAATGAATTAACAATCTATTTGATACACATATTTCTCATGAAAACAGTTGTAGCAAAATGTTATGTACCCCAGTCACCACACACATCATTCACAGTCCTCTCCATTTACCTCAGTCCCTGGTAAATCTATTGTTCCACTTGCATGATCAACATGTTTGAATTACATTTTTTTTACAGCTGTGGCTAATCTGTGTTATTGATTCATCAGACCATGATGAAAAGCAAAATAACAGGCATGAATTCAATTCTGCAATTTAACATGAGATTGAAATTACCTCTATGGCAGTGGCATGCGTGTGAACATTTACTCTCTCCTCAGCAGAATCATTTCTTTATTCATTTAGATCATTCTCTTTTTTTTTTTTTCAAACATCATTTGTTTCCTACATTCAATTCTTCTTTTGTCCAAAACTTGAATATTCTCTATTTTTCTCTCATGTATATATGATATAGCCTACATATTTTATATGTATAGTACTATGTATACAGTAGTCTCTGCCCAGGAACCCTTTGCCTAAGAGCCGGGTCCGTTAAAAAACTTGCCTCTGCTGTGAAACGGAAATTTTTCTCTTTAACTTTAATCTACTCCTCTAAGAACATGCTCCCATATAAAAGAATCCCTCGAGCCTGGTGTCAGGCCAAGAATGTGAGGACTTATTGATGTAATTTCATTTTGTACTGTCCACCTGACAGAAATGTGCAGTCCTAGATGTGCAGTAAAATCTTTTTGAGAGAACAGGTAGACAAAGGAGTGGAAGTGATGGTTGATGTATGAATACATATCACACTGTGGACCAACTTAAGCATTTCTTTGTTTGAAAATATGTGGGACAGGACTTGTGATAACTTAAGGAGTAAATTTAGCCTCCTGACTGGTCAGCTGTTTTGCTACTTGAGTCATTTGTGCCATTATTTGTAAGGTAGCATAGCGATATCATGCTTTTAACAATGATAACATTATGTGTATGTTTGCTCACAGTGGGCAATGTTGATTTAATTATATGCTAAGAAATATCAGTAATTGTTAGATCTAACTATAGCACACACACAGGGAAGAAAGCTGTCGCATAGATAAAACTTTAACTAACAGTAACAATGAACTAATTACAGTAGTGGAGACAACCTGTGATCAGACAGGTTGTCTAACTTTTCAATCCGCCGAATTCAAAGTCTGCCTAAGAGCCCCCTTTTCTTGTCTTTTGGTGACCGGGTTCCTTGGCAGAGACTGCTTGTAAAATATACTAGAATAGAACCTACCCTGTCCATGGGAGATTTATTAACTGTGACTTAAAGAGCATGGCAAGTGTGTGCACCTCGATATTGATATTTTGGTTGATTAAACTGAATGTTACTCAAAGAAAACGTGTTTTTAATGCGTCATATTATCGAATGTACAATTCGGATCAAGCATCCTCACTAGTTTATTATTCAATCATTATAGCATTTCGGGTTTATGTAAATAGAAACACAAATCCATATACAATAATGTTATGTGCCAAATTTCATATGGATCCTTCAGCAGTTTTCAAGTCCATAAGCCTAATGCAGGTTTTGTTGCAGATTTATAGTATAGTATATATATGTTATTTATAATGTGTTTATCTTTTTCCTTCTCTCTATGTTCTTGTTAATTAATCATAAAAAGTGTCAATTTCCTTTAAATCTAAAGTCATAGTACATGTAGCACTGTATGTTTTATAATTGTTTTATTTGATGAGAATTACCTCAGTTACGAAGTTTTTCAAAAATTGGATTTTCATTGCTATTCCAATGACACATGAAAGTCAGGACAAATGTTAATTTCTTGGAATCTAAAAATAACTCTCATGGAAAAGTAGCCTGCATTTTCACGGTAAAAATTTTTATAAAAATCTTTTGTAAATTTTATAAGCTACTTAAAGTTTAGAGTAAGTTGACCCCCTCACGACCACTGCTGAGGTCCAGCCAGTTCTCATAACCCTTATTCCAGTATCTGTAAGGCTTTGAATAAATCAGAGTAGCTTTCCTTGGGTCCGCCAATGCTTTTAGTTTCGCTTCCGGTTTTTTCCTGCTGTCCTATACAAGTGCTACGAGCTTGAACTTTTCAACCACGAAAATATCCCTTCGTGAAATTTCAGGTGAGTTTTTTGTGAACTCTTATCACAACCTAAATATTATTATTTTGTCAAACAAGGATGGTAGCTGTGTTTTAAAATGCATGTTTTTATGCCTAACAGTGTATAAACATCAATCAAACGTAAACTTTAGGAGAAATGTCGATGGCCACAGCCAGGGTAGGGTAGATTTTTATGTGGGCCGTCATGCGGTCGAATCATCCGCACCAAGGACAGGCTTTACGACACAGGTCCTAGCCATGGCCAGTGTCTAAAATGATAAACAACCCTGGTCAAATGAAGGCTAAGGTCTTGAGATAGAATCTAGACCTTGTTCTAGATCTAGATAGGCTGTTTGCAAAACTTTTTGTCCACTTAATAAATCTAGATCTAGATCTTGATCTACTGGTAACAAACAAGGCGATTTTTTCAAGTATGGCATGGAGTCTATCAAAATCTATCAAAAATAAGGTGTTTCCCCAGATCTCAAAATGAGTGGGAAACCGAAGAGGTCAAAAGAAGCTCTTGACAATAACGCTATAGGCAGTCTGTGAAGGGATGGCGAAACGCAAAGCCGCTGACTTGTTTGGCATTCCATGGGGGATGTTTTCTGATACGCTCTCAGTGTCTCAGGTCGTTGAAATTTAGATGGAAACACCCCGCAAACATATCTGACTCCCAAAGAGGAAGAAGAGATTGTTACATTTTTTAAAGAATCAACTGAGCGGGCATTCGGCAGGACAAAATCTGAACTGTTTGTGATTGTTCAAGATATGCTGAACTTTCAAGATCATCAGACAAAATGGAAAGCCAATCTTCCTTCTGAGAAATGGTTTCGTTTTTTAAAAAACGTCATCCCGTGCTGGCGATCTGGAAACTCCAGAAGCTCGGCAGACAACGAGCTCTCGTTTCAAAAAGCTCAATTCTCAAGTGGTTTGATGACTTTACTGAATGTGTAAAGAAGATTGACACAATCATACTGCTTGAATCAGAACACTTATACAACTGTGATGAATCAGGTTCAGCCTTGATGCCACAACAATCAAGAAACTTACGTACACTGACACTAAGTTTGTATACCAGCTTGGCAGTGAAAAGAAGACCATGACAATGTGGCCAATGATAATATACCCAGGAACGCAATTCAGGGGCTTCAGAACACAGGAGGTCTTCCTGGAGTCATTTGTGACCAAATCAAAGAATGGCTGGACAAATGGGGAAATATCTTGTGAATGGCTACGTTCTGTGTTCACCCCTCAGACTGAGCTTGTGAAAAAGCCCCTTGTCCTTCTGGTTGAAGGACACGTAAGTCATCAGTTCTTGGAAGCGGCTATACTCTGCCAGGAACATTAGATTGTGCTCTACGTTCTCTCTCCACATGCATCACACATCATGCAGCCTTTAGATGCTGGTGTCTTCAAGACTATGAAAGGGGAATGGCGCAAGGCTGTCAAGAAGCACAATGAGGTAGAAATAGTCACTGTGCACATTTGCCCTGGTAATCGAAGAGGTATACTGCAACACTGTGAATAGGGATCTTGCTGCTAAAGTGTTCAGGCACAGTGGCCTATTCCCCTTGGACCCATCAAACACTGATTGAGAGAAGGTCCTTCCCCTCCCGGTACAACAAACAGTTCCACAAGATATGATGTCTCCAAGCGCATCAACGGCCACATGGCTAGACACTGATGTCGTCAGTCCCAACGCAAATGGTGATGGATGTCCTGGTCCAACCAAACTGTTCCTCAATCTGAAGATGAAACCCCTGAGATGCCACACTCATCTACTGCCACCTGCGTTGAACAGTGTCCAAAGCCAGCCTTCCACTTCCAAGTCAACACCACTTTCAACAAACACCACAACTGCTGCACCCTCACTTCCAGTTGCGGGAACAAGTAGATCTACTCAGTCTTCCTTATCCCTTGATCCCTCATCAAGCCTCAGGAAATTTGCAATACTGTGTGGGAAGATTGGTGAAGCCACTGTGCATCTTTACTACAAAAGGATGGAAGAGGGTTTCGATGTGGAAGACCCGATCTACACACTGTGGAGACATTACCATGATGTAATTTTACCACCACAGCCTGGGACCAAAAGATCCCCTTGATCTTCCTACTTTGGCAATGTGGGGGTGGCGGTAAGAGAAAGAAATTGCTGGAAACGCTTCCATCCCTCATCAGTGGGCAAGAATTTGACTCTCTAATCAACAAAGAGAGAAAGCGGAAGGTAGAAAAGGAAAGAAAGATCACAAGGAAAGCAGTGGAGAAAGCTAAAATGGAAGAGGAGAAAAGGAAGAGGAGAGTGGCAAGAGAAAAACAGCATGAGGAGCGAAGGAAGAAGATACAAGTGGAGAAAGAAAATAAAAAGAAGATGCAAGAAGAGAGGAAACTAGCCAAGGAGAAAAAGATGGAGGACAAGAAGAAGCAAAAGTTAAAAGCAAAAGAAAAGAAGTCCAAAGGCAGAGGAAGAAAATTCAAGAAGAGGTTAAGAAAAGGGGGGGGTGTCCTGGAAGTCATTTTTGAAACTGATGGGGGATGATTTTAACCATTACCATCGAATTCAGCATGGTCAAATTAGAGGAAAACAATCAACAAAAAAATCGAAATTACTCATGGTTGCCATAGCAATGGAAGCCATCTTGGATTTCACTAACCAATATTATGTAACTTTACTATAAATAGGCTTCTACATTTTTCAACTGATTGCCATGAAAATTTGCATACATATTTTTCAGTTCAATATCTGAAAATGATCAGATGGGATTTTCGATAATTGGCTTAGTTTTTTTTTCTTTACAAATTTTTAAAATCAGTATGTAAAAAAATCACGGATTATGTGAAAATTTGATCCAAAAATCTCAAATTTCTCAAAAAAAGTTATCAAAAATCCCTTCTGATGCTTTTTTTTTTGTATTGTTTTGTTCTGTATTCATGTCACATTTCATAGCAATTGGTCCATAAATAAAACATATTTGTGGTGAAACAATGCATTTTGAGAAAAACGCATTTAAAGTTTTTTTTCCCTAAAAAATCAGCCCTAAAGAGCTTATGATTGAACTTACAACCCCAAAACATGTTTGTTTCACCTACTAGACCTTTTCCCATGATTTCTATGCCTTTTTTTGCCTTCTCCTGTGCCCCTACTCCCATTGTTCCTCCATTTTGTCTTCCCTACCCCTACCATCTTCTGTGCAGTCATTTTAGGGTCCAGAGAGGACTACATACAGCTGCCATGTCTTCCTCGGTCAAAACCAAGAGCGTTTTTACTCTTCCTGTGACAGATAATGCACTAATTCACTTTCAAACAGCAGAAAAATAGCATATTTCAGCCTATTAAGGCAGTGGGAAGTCTATTTCAGAGGCCAAGGTGAACGTTTTCACTGAAATTGAGTGTGGTCCATGTCTCAGATGGTCAGCCAGTGTCCATCTCTGGCACTGAGGCTCCCGATAGTGGTAAAGGAAATCATAATCAAGTCTTCTGTATGCAATTTGCCCATAGCCAGCAAAATAGTGATGATCTATCATTGAATAAAGAGCCCAAAATGAGCAAGAGCCTGGGTGGCTGAGGGGCAGGTCAACCTTTGCTTGAGCCCTCTCCCCACACCTTACAATGGACATAACATTCTAATAACATTTTTATATTCAGCAGAGACCGAACTTCTGAAAGAAAACAGAAACCTAAAATCGAGTATTGTGAGCAAAAACCAAATGTCAACCCCCCTCCCCCCAAAATGATTCAGAATCTGATACAAATGCAGATATCAGTGAAAGTGAATTGATACTGTATGATGATGATGACCTGCAGTTCATGGACAATAAAGCACTTGAACTTGATGAAGGCTCTAAAGTAGGACCACAGACAGAGAGAAATAGAAATAGTGCTGCTGCTGACGATGAAGGGATAGGAAACAAAAGACAAGTGGCTGAAGCTGAAGAAACTGAAAGAAAATAGATGCATGATGGTGACGCAGATGTATACAGAAGACCAGTGGTTGGAGTAGAAAGAGAGGATGGTGTACGTGAGATGAGTGAAGAGGAGATGGAGGATTCAAACTGCAGCATTGATGGAACTGGAAACAAAACGCCAGTATTGGCTCAAGCGGAAGGAAAGCCAGACACTATGCATGACAGTGGGGATTCAGGTGTCATTGATTTCCTTCATTGTTTGTCATGTTTTCAAGTGTTTGAAGCTTGTTTAAGGCCTGGCCGCATAACAGGTATAGCTTCGGCTGCACATAGGTCAGGTGGCCACATCTGTGGTTCGTCGTCAGCCGCACCTAGGACAGCCGGCCGCAAAGTGGTATGCCAAAGTTGTGTAGAGAACACCCACTGCACTCTATAAATTGAAGCTTTAGAGCCGGGGGCAGGTCAGGGCCCTTCCTGTGGCTTTTTTCTCCACGAAAATCAAGTTGGGAATCTGCTTTGTGCAGAAGTAGTGCTACTGTGGGGGGGGGTGTTCGCTCGTGGCCCGCAAGTAGTCAACTTACTCTAATCATACCTCTGGCAGATGAGATAAGAATGTCATCTGCATGAAATACTTGAAGTTCCTGTTATTTTTATGTCATAGAATTAAATCAGAGGTTGAATGATGTTTTTTTTCTGTGAAGTTATTGTATTATGTTTAATGTTTTGACAAGAATAAATTTTCATTATGTGGCTAAATGGATTTTAGACTATTTTGTGCCATGTCCCCTTTTTCTCAGGACTGCTTCAGAAATGGCTCATTTCTTTTTCTTTCTCTCCCTTTTGATCCATAATAAAATACACATTTGCTTAGACTACAGTCTTATCGCAAGTATTCCGAGGGTGCATTGTTTTTATTTCACATAAGAATGCTGCATCTACGCTAAAATGAAAAATGTCACTTAAATTGATAACCTATATTATAATATCAACCCCTTGAAGGCCAAGGTTGGCCAATAAAAATTGATGCTGAGGGTAAAATTTTTTTTTTATTTTGCATCTAATTGGTAAATTTGGTGTTTTTCTTTCAACTGGAATACTCATATTCTGATTACACTGCCTATGAGAAAAAGTGCATGGTTGCGTTTGCAACTACTGTCATGCTAGAAATAGTAGAAACAAACATCATTTAGCATGAATGTTCAAATCCAAACTTGCCTTGGCCCAAAAAATCCAATTTTCTTTGATAATGGCAATTAATCATTAATCAGAATTTAATCATGGCTCAAAAGACAGCAGAGACATTTGGGGAACTACTGGGGCATAAAGGAAATATTTTCTATGCTATCTTTCTGTATAGCAAATAATAGCGAAATAGATGGCAGACAGAATAAACAGTGACCTATCAGAAAGACAGCAAGAGCCAGAGGGCAGAGAGACTTGGATGGGCTATGCCTGTGGTATATACTGCAACAGATGATCTCATGAGAAAAAAGATATTGCAATAAAGACAAAATTTAGAAATTTACTCATGAATTTTTTTTAACTCACAGAAAATGTGGACCAAGGTAAGATAAGATCTTTTTCTTCAAATTGGAAAAAATTTTTTTTTCCACATTTGTTTTTTCTTCTCTATATTCTATAGTGGAATTTATTATAAAATAACAACAAAGAACAATTTATATCAGAAAGAACAATCTGACAAATTTTTACACTATTAGATGAAAAAATGTTTCTGTAAAATTTGATGGTTCTATGACTGATGGTTTGACTGAGAAATTTTGCTTGAAAGGTCAGGAGGAAATAAAAAAAATGGCTGTTTACATAGTAGCCATGAAGGTTTTTCTAGGGAAAACTACCCTAGGGTAAAAGAATAACACATTCCATCATGTTTATAATGACGAAGGAAATCTGAACTAAAAAATGTGGATTTTGGCCTTCACTGCCAATCTTGGCCTTAAAATGGTAGTGCAACATCACGGACAGCTAACACTATATGCTGTAAAAAAAAATCAACTTCTAAAAACTAAAAATATGTTAGAGGTGTTATTTCTGCGAAAAAATATTGTAAATGTGTTCAGTTAGCAAAACAGGATGACTTGCAGTTCTGTGTTTCTATTGCTGGCTCTCTACCCCATTAATGTTGATTTGTGTGTGACGTCATATTTTTCTGCACATATTTGTACTATGAAGCTGCATGACTCACTGCTGACAAGTAAAGGCCTATCAAATTTGAGGCTAAGGGTGTTTGTTTTGACTCCACCTTGGTTTCAGAGTGACACAATGTAGGCCTACATTGAACCAGCTTACTGACTAATGTCTCCCTCTAATCCTAATAAGTAATTTACCCTTTCTTCACATATGATATGTTCAATGAGCCAATGGAAAGAGAAGGGGTTGTACTCATAAAGATGTCAGTTTCGTATGGGTGTCAATTTTATCACCCCTCGTCACACAGACTATTTCCATTACAGATGTTTTCATAACCTAATATGACTGCTTGGACCAAACCACTTCACACAGGGGTGTACTTACATTCGTGCTTTAGAATATTTAGCTATCATCCCTCTAACCACATGCGCTTAGATAATTCTTATTAGATTGGACTGGCTGATGTTAACAGGGCAGCAGTAACTACACATAGACATATATAAGTGATCTAATGGTATCATAAATTTTCAGTAATTCACAGCCACACATTGGTTTTACATACTGACTAGGCCCACTCAAGCGTCCCATGAGTGTGCCCTTGGTTTACAGTCAGTTACGGAAAACTACAAGATCACAAAAACTTTCCAAACGATCCCATCTCTTTAATTGTTAAAATCTCAAATTTTGAAAGCCATCGGCTTCTGATTTGAATGTCAGTGGTTTGCAATACCTGTGATATTTCATCTGAGGCAAAAACAAAAACAAACTTAACACACCAATTGATGTTGCATTACCACTTTAAACGGACTCCACTGCAAAATGAGCTGGCCTCTTGTAAGCTGAGGTAACATCAGATAAGCACTTTCCAGGTGAAGATATCAAATGTTACTTCAGTTTTTTTTTCTTTTCATATTGCAATAAGGAGCATTTATATCTATACAATCACTCACAGTTTTCCTGTTTCCTTTCTTTCATAGGGATGTGAGAAATATGAACTATTAGAGAAAATAATAATCATGCTGCCATCCCTAAATTAAACAAAACCAAAGAAACAATGAGAATAACAGCAACAGAATAACAGCAAAGTTCATGAAAGGAGGGCATTTTTTAATGCTTTGAAAAAAATCTCTAGCCATTTTTAACTTCAAACATTATTCCTCCAAATTTTATCTCTCTAAAAACCTGGTAGTTCATGTCAGCAACTCCACTCTGGTAAAATGAGATTGGCATCAAAAAGAAGAAAAATCTGTCTTTTCATACCGTCAAGTCTGTTTAAAGGTTATTCCTCAGGACCAAAAAAAAAAAAAAACAGTTCACTTTAAACAAAATTGACATTAACTTACACAAAGATCTAAAGAAAAAAAAAAATAGGTTTGCCAGGGCCTTTATCTGTTTAGCTGTCTATCTGTCAGGCTGTATTTATCAGTTTTCTGTAGCTATCATTATTTATATAACAAGAATTTACTTTGAGTAAGTTGACTTTAAGTGAACTGTAATATCTTAACATACCTCCTGTTTTTTTGTTTTTTTTTCTTTCATGTGTCATGAATGTCACAACCACCATGTCCCCATCTTTTTGGGAAAGAAAAAAAAATTCACAAAAACAATAAAGAGAAAAAAGAGAAATTCTTGGCAAATTTTTGTGTGTGTGCGTTTTCATTTTAAAAAAAAAAATGTCAATCAGATAGTGACTGGTAAACTAGCACTCATACAGGGCATGCTGAATAGGTAATGGAAGACATGTAAACAAAATCAAAGTAAAAAAGACAACAAAAAAACACTAGCAAATGCCATGTTGTTGTCATGAAAGCAATGTGTCGCTCTCTGGGCTGGATAAATATTCCATCACCAGCTCATGGCAAAACTGATACTGTTCCTGCAAAGAGAAGAAAGTAATCACAGGATGTTATGTCCACAAACATCAAAAGAAGTTAAATGTCAATTATTTGTGCTACCTTTGTTTGACAGTATTTCGATCAAATGACTACCACAACATCACTGAATATTAATCAGTTTACACTGCTTTCAATGTTACTTTCTCACTGTTCTTTTAGACTAGAGATTTGTCCACACTGCAAGATGATTAAAATTTTAATACACTTAGGTTCACGTCAGGTATTGTTATCATCCATTGAGGCATAATGCCAATCACTTCAGACCATTTTTATGATTTTCCAGCAAAATATGTAGCAGAGACTTAAGACTGAAACATACTACAGCTGACACAAAAAATGCCATTCATTTGATGGAAACAAATGTGATAGCAATGTATGTGCATGGATAACTTTAACTAGCTTGAGTAGGCCCACTGAAAATGACTAAATATTCCTCAGTTTGAGTTCCATGTGACCTCTATGTAAAAGATCAAGATTGAAATCAAAGAAAATCTGAAAGCACATATTTTCAATTCATTCTATAGTTTTTTGTTTGTCTCTTTTTTTAAAATAAATATCTGTACCCCACTGTTTGAGGGGTATTTGTAGACTTCCTGATGATGAAGGAAAGGATTCAAGCCAACTGACAGTTCCTATCTGAATTTGCATACGTAGTTTAGCATCTCCATCTTGGTCTCTGGGTGTGAAACAAAAGTCCAGTTCCCTTTTTTTTTTTTTTTTATACTGTTATAAGTGATTTATCAGGTGGCTACGTTCAGATACAAAGTAGACGGAGGTTATGCATGGCTGAAGCTAGATGGGAAGGAAAGAGCACCAAAGACTTAACAGCCATAGCATGCCTGCAATGGAATTCGCTCGCACTCCAAACTGTTTGAGTGTACTTTTTTTATTCCCCAATTACTTGACTGTATGTACACAATCAATTAAAGGAATGTATGTATATATGTTTATCTCTGTTGTCTGAATATGATGTTTAAAAAAAAAAAAAAAAAAGGAAAAACAAAAGGTAACAGTTTTCTAATATGAACAAGTAACTTTGCTGAAATTCCTTTGCTTACCATATTATCAATAAGCTGTGTTCTGTTAAGTCTGAGTTGTTTCACAGCTTGAAACACATCAACCTCCTTATCCTTTTTCACACGTTCTAAAATGGTTAATGCAGCACAGAAGAGTCCACTTCTGCTTGCTCCGTTCCTAATAGAATAAAGGAAACAAAAAAAAAAAAAAAGCATATTCAATTATAAAACTAAGCAAAAAGTCCTGAAATAACTGGAAGAAGTCATAAATATCATGAAATTGCCGCACATCTGACATATTAATCACTAGCCATTGAAACATTGGAAAAAGAGTCATTTGGAGAACATTGGTCATTTCAGTCATTTTTGGAACTATGGCCTTACTTCAGCCATAGCATTTTTCAAATGCCTCCAACAAGTCAACTTCCATGTGACATCAAAAGCTGATCTGCATTTCCAACTCTCTTCTACAGTTACAACCACTTAGGTAATTGTCTCCATAAGTCTCCTACCTGAAAAGATAGTAGCTGACTTTATTATATTTCTTGCTCTTCGGAAACAGAAGATTTCATTGCTATATCAGAGGTGTAATATTCAAGCCAACTAAAGACAGATCCATCTCTACATGTAATTAATTAGATGCATATGTCTCACAATTCTCTCTCTTCACATGTGAAAAACAAAATGAGTACATTGTCAACTGTTCAACTTGCTGCTGTCTCTTCATCACAGAAAAACATAGTTACATGTACTTATAAATCAGTGCATTGCTTTGTGTTTGACTCTTAGCCTTCCTTTCTCCCATTTTGGCTGGCAGAAGAATTACCTCAGAGTGAGTCCTTTTTGATAAGGACTTATAAATCAATATGAAAAGCTGTTTCATGAAGCTCATGATGAAAAAAAAAAAAACCTACAGCTATCTCATTCTGATTTATGAAGGCGTCATAAAACATCATTGTGTTGTGGGCTAGCGGTTAGGCCATCAACTTGGGATCTGAAGTTCCGGGTCGAATCCTAACTGGTCCAGACGTTTTGTCCTTGGGAAAGGCAATTTACACACATTTCCTGACTCCACCCAGGTTTAAATAGGTACCCGACTATAGACAGTGATTGATATTGTTAGATTGATAAGGATTTGAGCGCCTAACAGGCAGCCGCCTTGTATGCTTCCCAGGAAGCTGAGAACGTTTATCAGTGTCTTCTTTGGGTCTGTCGGGGTAATAATAGATTGCAAAGCGCTTAGAGCCTGTAATTACGGGAATAGGTGCTATATAAATACTCTCTATTATTATTATTATTATTACTTGCCAATTTCCGTGTGATAACGTTGTCACCTGTCAAATATTTATAATGGTTGAGCAGGTGGTGTTCATTGAATCTTCTTCTCACTGGGACACGCTTGCCATCTTGGCAGTATAAATATGTCCGTCTTGATCAATATCCCGATAGATTTGTGCAAAAACTGTTGGTGTTCCAAAGGGTTCATATGAGCTGTAAGGTTTCCCTTCCCTACAGTTTTTTTTTTTTTTCAAGAGGTTGACAAATTCCAAAAACGATTCGTTTCTAGATGTACCCAGTACTTTTGTTAAAAAAAAAAAAAAAGCGCAACAATGCTGGCGATCCCAATGGGCCATACACATTGTCAGTCAAAGATGTCTGAAGTGGCTTAGAACTCCACTTTCGAACACTTCACATATTACAATAGTTTATAAATTTTGTATTGGCACAGGTTAATGTCTAACACAATGTTTAATACCCAGTGGACAAGGCAATGAATTACTGAACAAGTTCACTTAGAACTATTGCTTCTGTTATTCTCTTCGCTGCATTAGTAAATTGCTTTTTGCAGTCTGAACTTCTACTGAGCGGATTTTTCTTTGGGTCGTTTCACTCGGGTTACGAACGACTTTAATTTCTTCATTTCTTACCTATTTCTAAGGGACTTGCGGAGAGAAGATTGCCGGATCGACGGGCATTGGGCAGGACACGGATCGCCTGTGTCAGGGCCGTCTATTGCCATTGTATGTAGGAATTCACATTGTGTCATAGCCGCTTCAAGGCGCCTTCTGTTCCAAATAGGATAATATTTAATGATGTACCTTGATTTGTTCGGAGAAAAAAAATTCTTAAATACAGCTCTCCAAAATGCTTCCTTCTGCATATAAAACATGCCACCGTTGGGATTAAGAGGACTACTCTTACTTTGAAAGGACAGAAAACTCTTACTGAAGTGATTTAATTAGTACCCCTTCTTATCCGACTATGCGCATGAGTATGATGAAAATCTCAAAGGGACTGCACAACAAAGCTCATCAATATTTCATATGACCACGGCTGTCTTTCCGACAGATATAGGAGGAATGATGATATCATCATAAATGAGAAGAAATTTGGCTAACTACCAAGAGGATGATCCACTGGGGAATGTGCGGTCTTGTTTATGATGATAACGTGCCATTAAGTCTTTGCTGATTATACACTAAACCCATGTAATGGCCAGACTGGACGAATTATTGCTGCGTCTGTCTGTCGCATTGAACACTGGTACGTTTTTTTCTCCCCCCCCCCCCCTCTCTCTCTCTCTCTCTCTCTCTGACTGTCTGTCTGTTTTTT
>JBCAUA010110057.1:0-10045 GCA_038406235.1 Peronia verruculata
CCCCCCCTCCCCCCTGCAAAACCAACTAAAGTATCCTCTCTGACATAGCAACTAAGTCGCCCTGCTAAGAATGATTGAAATCCACGTGGCCAAAGGGGCCTAGGTTTACATTGACATACTATAATATGGACGTCAATACACCTCTTCATGAAATGGCTTGGTCCACGGAGTTACACTAGGGTTATGAATGAATGTGTAACAGAATGGTCTGTGTGCAGGGGGTGACAAACTTGAAACCCCTATGTCATTGATATGTACTTGTAAGTACAACCCATCTACTGACAACTAGTTTAAATTATTATGTATCAAAAAAAGGTGGAGTTAAGGGGGGATTTGAGGAAACACAGTCAGTCAGAGGTCCGATGTAGGTCTATACTGTGCCATTTAGAAGACTGGGTGGAGTCAATGTTCATAAGTCTAAAATGAAACAAAGCACTATCGCTGGGCGCCCAGATTGGCAGGCAGCAACTTGCCACAGAGAGCTCTGCGGGCTTTGTGGCTGGTTTTGCAGGTCTAGAGTTAAAAGATTGGTCTCTGCTGAATACAAAAATGGTATTAAAAAGTTGTTTCTAAGGTGTCGGGAGGGGGTTCAAGCAAAGGTTGACTTGCCACTCTGCCACCCGGCTCTGGTTCACTTGGAGCTCTTTGTTCTGTGATAGATCATCAAAAATTTTGTTGGCTATGGGCAAATTGCATATAGAAGACTTGATTATGATCTCCTTCACCAATATCGGGAGCACCAGTGCCAGGGGTGACCACTGACCTCACCGAATTTCCATGAAAACATTCACCCGGCCTCCGAAATAAGACTTCTAGAGGCCTAATGAGGCTGAAATATACCATTTTTCTTTTCAGGGTGCATTAGTGGATTCTTTATCAAGGTAAAAAAGCTCTTGGTTTTGACTGAGGAAGACATGGGCCATATATAGCCCTATCTTGACCCTAACATGATTCCATGGAAGCCCTTCTGCTGATGAGGGTAGGGAAGCGAAAAAGGAGGAAAAATGGGAATAGGGGCACAGGAGAAGGCATGGAAGTCACGGAAAGAGGTCTAGTAGGTGAAACAAACATGTTTTGGGGTTGAAAGTCCGATCTGAGAGCTCTTCAGGACTGTTTTTTGTTAGTGGGGAAAAAAAAAAAAACCTTAAATGTGTTTATCTCAAAATGCATTGTTTTTTTTTTTTTTTCATAAATATGCTATCTACTTTTTTAGTTATGGACCAATTGCCATGAAATTTGACATGAACATAGAACAAAACTTTACAAAAATGATCAGGAGGGATTTTTGATATCCTTCTAATTTTTGAGAAATTTGAGATTTTAGGTTCAAAATTTCGCAAAATTTGTGATTTTCTTACAGATCTTTCTGACAAAAAAAAATAAATAAATAAATAAAAAAATAAGCCAACTATCAAAAATCCCCTCAGCTCATTTTTAGATATTGGACTGAAAAATATGTATGCAAGTTTCCAATCGGTTGAAAAATATAGAAGCCTATCTATAGTAGAGGTACGCAATATTGGGTAGTAAAATTCAAGATGATGGCCATTGCCATGGCAACCATGAGTGATTTTGATTTGACCATGCAGAATTTGACGGTAATGGTTAAAATCATTCCCCCCCGGCGGGCCAAAGAACTCAATTCACCCAAGTACCCCCTTAAGGGGGGGGGTTTCCTGAAATTGAGTTTTGCTCAGAATATTCTATTTTGGATTTGTTTTCTTTTAAAAGTGTGATCTCTGCTGAATATAAAAATGGTATCAAAAAGTTGACGTGTCCATTCTAAGGTGTCAGGATGGTGGTCAAGAAAAGGTTCACCTGTTCCTCTGCCATCTAGGCTGTTGCTCATTTGGGGCTCTTTATTTAGATCACCACTACTTTGCTGAATGCGGACTAACTGTGTAGAAGAGACTTGATTATGATCGTCTTCATCAATATCGGGAGCCCCAGTGCCAGGGCACTGACTGACCATCTGAGGTGCTGAACACACCGAATATCAGTGAAAATGTTTACCTGGGCCTCTGAAATATACTTCCCATGGCCTTATGAGGGTGAAAATTAATATGCCATGTTTCTGCTTTTCAGATTTTTCATGGCGGCCATATATAGCCCTCTCTGGACCCTACAATGACTCCATGGAAGCTGCTTACCGAGTCATGGGGGCATTGCAAGAAATGAGGCAGCAGATTCCATCGCCTGATTTTAGATTCTCTGGTCGAAGGAGTCCCTCATCTGGATCTTAGGCATGGCGACAGCGACGGAATCAACAGACTGCAGACAAACTTTACTCTATCCAGCCAGACCTTGGACCAGGTAGTCCTCAACCACCTGCATCTGGGTCACTCTCACCTCACCCATTCTTTTCTTCTCAGAAGGAAAATGCCCCCACGGTGTGTTGTCTACCACTGTCAACTGAAAGTGGCAAACATACTAATCGACTGCGCCGACTTTAGGGATGCTTGAGAAGCACACTTCTTAAGTCGCTCCCTGAAGGATTTATTTATTAAAATGAAGCTGCAGGCCATCCTGAGCTTTTTACGCCAGGTTGGCCTGTATAACAAACTATAAGATAGTGATAAAAACTGACATCTTGACAGGATTGTGATGGCCCCCACACGACAGCGCAATACTGCATACATCAATCTTTTAGTTTTGTTATACATTTTTTGATAGCCAAATTTTTATATGCATCTTGATATCCTTTTATAACTAATGAAAATATTGTTCATTATTACCATGTAAATGTACTCACCGTGTTAGGCACAATATAGCCATTATCGTGCTGATGTGCCATTAAAACCCCAACACAAACAAACAAACAAACTCCACGGAAGCCCTTCTGCAGATGGGGGTAGGGAAGCAAAAATGGAGGAAAGATGGAAATAGGGGCACAGAAGAAGCCAAATAAAGGCATAGTAATCATGGAAAGAGGTCTAGTTGGTGAAACAAAGATGTTTTGGGGTTGAAAGTCCAATCAAAAGCTCTTTATGCCTGGTTTTTTTTTTTTTTTTGGCGAAAAAAAAACTTTAAATGCGTTTTTCTAAATATGCGGGTTTTTTTTTTAAAAGCACAAATGTGCTGTCTACTTTTTGATTTATGGAGCAGTTGCCATGAAATTTGGCATGAATATAGATCAAAACACTATCTAAATTATGTCAGGAGTGATGTTTGATAACTTTTTAAATTTTTGAGAAATTTGAGACCTTGTTTTGGAGTCAAATTTTGAAAAATTGGCAACCTTTTCACATACCAAATTTAACAAATTGTAGAGAAAAAAAAACAACAAAAAACTAAGTATTTTATCACAAATCTGTACTGAAAAAATTAAAATATGTAATGGTAAAATATGTACACAAAAATTACAAGCACATCGGTTGGTAAAGTTCAGAGCCTATCGAAGGTAAAATTCTGCAATACAGTACTGCATAGCAAAATCCAAGATGGCAGGGAAATTGCCATGGCCACCATGAGTGATTTCGATTTTTTTTCGACTGTTTTCTTCTAATCTGACCATACCGAATTCGATAGTAATGGTTAAAATCATCCCAAGACACCCCCCCCCCCCATTAATGGAATTAAAATCCTACCTGATACTGCCTTCCTTTGCCTGACCAGCGCTCATCTGATTTCTCAAGAGGTGGAGGTGGGATGTCATAAGAACGGCGCCAAATCTGTACAATTACAGAAGGAGAAAAATAACAAATAACTACTACTGCAAACCACATTATCAGGTGTTCCTTAAGGGTGACTCTGTATAAACGTTACCTGAGGATCAATTTTTCAAATGCAACTTGCAATCAAGTAAGTTGTTGCATCACTGAGGACTATTGTCAAACCATTGTCTTTGGTTGAATAGTCGAGTCTCGATTAAGCCCATCGCCGGGAAATTTCATGCGTCTATTTTTAGAAGAGGGGCAGATATCGATGTGCACTTGCTTGCATTCAGTTATGGCGAATAGGAAAAAGTTAGTTTCGGGGCGACGAACACCTTGTTTGTGCAGAATTTCTGTGGAACAGAGGGGTCTCTGTGTAATATTAATTTTGCGGATACACACAAGCATAGATCAAGATCTAGACCTATATCCTACTTTCCTCATTATTTTCTGTCTCCCAGCATTAGATCCACACCTAGATCTGAGTTGCATAGAATGTTTATTCGTTCATTTAGCCTTTATATATTAAGCCTTACATTTATTTTTACACATTTTGGTGATGTTTTAATATTTTTTTTTATATGTAATAATAATTTCGCCCTATGCCAAGATTTGGATCTAGATCCATATTCAGATTTAGACTAGATTAGATCGAGATCCAGATGTAGTCAGATCTAAACCCTTGATCGATTGATGGGCTTTATTTGCAAATCAGCAGATTAAGATCTATGGTACTTTAACATGAGCTCACTTCAGCATAAAAATGTGAAATGAGCGTTATGAATTTGCATTATTGTTAGTTTTATATAGTGAGCATTTTCATAATAATCACGTTTGCTTTTCATTTCACCATTTGCGCCTTGTGAGGTAAGCTTGTTTTGTTAGCTTTGTGATACAGGAGGTGGAGAAAGATGAGCACAATTTAATCAAGATACAGCAAAACTCTACTCATGCAAGTATGACTTAAACAACACAATGCATATTGAACATACTATTGTTCACAAGACCTTAGATTAAGTCCACTTTTTTTTTTTTTTTTACTAAATAGAACACCATGAAAAAAATACAGAACAGACAATAGTGAAACCTGGATGATAAATTATATCTGCGCTCTTCCTGCACAGTTCAGTTCTCTTCTTTCTTAAGATTTGTTATTTAAACCTTCATATAGGGTACACCTTGTATTAAATATAAATTCTATACATTTATCCAGATTCTAGGCGGTAAAATATCGTCACTTGGACTTAGATCAACCACATACTACTAGATGATGTATAGATCTAGATCTAACCCCTGCCAGATAAACTGATAATATTGTAAACCCAAACTATGGATAAACAACACAAATCAGGCACACACTCAACACATACTCGCCTACGAGCACATGAAATGGTGGTAACCAATGTTGCCAACAGCTATGCAGGTGATTGCATCACCACAACCACTCCATACATCTTTCTCGTTGGGCTGTGGAAATCTTTTGAAAATCACGACTTTCATAAACTCATGATCTTTTTTGCCTTGAATCACATTTGCACGCACCCAAACATGTTTTGTTAACCATTCTTCCAATTCGAACCCTCAATGAATAGGCCTTGTTTATGCGCTGTGCCCCCACCGGGGGTAAAAAGTATCTAAAATTACACCGAGGGTGTCCAAGCAAGATATCAAACTGAATAAAATGCCTTAAATGCTCATTTTCTGATATTCTGAGTGTGATGGAAAAACATAATCTACCTATCCTATCAGTATCAGTTACCTATTAGATGTGAAAGTTTTTATAGCTCCATTATTAATGATTTCATCTTCATGACACTTCATATTTTGTGTTTCAGTATTGATCTTGTTGGCATGGTTTCAATGATTAAAACTTTAATTTTCAGGCTTTTATGAAAAAGTGGTAACTGATGGGACACAAATAAATGTTTGTTTCCAAATCCAAGCTAATTTTTATAAACGATAGTCAGTTACACAACTCCATTAAGGGGACATTATTATTTTTGGAAATACAAGCTTCAGCAAATGAAAATGAGAAAACAAGTCATTTCAGGTTATTAAGTTGCCATTTAACAAGTACATGCTTTCGTTTCTAGATTTGGGCATTGGCGGCAGATATGTAAAAATAGAATGCCAAATTATTATTCTCCTTCTGCCCTCCACAGACTACTGAAGATGAAATCAAAACACTTCAGTTACCTAGAACTAAAATGAGGGATCGGAGTACAGGGCAATGATGTCAGAGCAAAAGAAAGCTGAGATTCGCTAGGAACTTTGCGCAAACAAAAATGTACAGAGCCAACATGAACAAGGAAAAATGCATGGCCGAGCAATGCAATTAGAAAACAGAAAGGCCATGAAAGCCAAATTATCTAGCACAAAATTCCAAACAGAATTCTCTAGTGCACAGTCTGAGGAAAAGCCAGTTAGACAAGTTACTGAGTCTCATCCTCAAAGTCCAAGGTGCCAGACTGGTGTCCTTAAAAATGGCCTCCAACGCATTCATTATTTTTGATAGATGACCCCAAGACATCATGTCAAAATTTGTTCAGGGTGCAAGGATGATCAGAAACTGGAGTGATAGGGTGCCCTAAGAAAAAAGACTTAGTCATTGGGAAACAATTGATCCGGGAATGGTTAAAGAAAGAGCAAACTGGCAAAAAGCAATCTGCAGAATTGCGACCCTGGCCCATGCATTGCCAATTTCTGAAAGTGATCAAAACGTTGCTGCTGCATATATATCATAGAACTATCAATTTGCTTATCGATGGGTTAATGAGGTACAGTGCCAAAATCCCAGATACCTTCTGAAATTGTCTGTATGTCAGGAGAGAACAGCAAAGGTGCCAGTATGTCAATCATTTTGTTAGAAATATCATTTCACTATCATCAGATAAGCCAAGCTTCTGTAATCAGTGGAATAAGCAGTCCAGCAAGGAAAAGTTTGAAATACCATCGTGTGAGCTCGAGAAAGAGATGGCCAAACAAGTTCTGACACTGTGGACTCGAATGCAGCTGAGGAGCTCTTTGAACTCTCCCAACACAGCCGCAGGAAAAAAAAAATGAAATAATCATGACTGCTCACTGGAATAAAGCTTTACAATTGAAAGAAAGAATTATTTGTTCATACTTTAAATACTGTTACAATTTTGTCCCATCAGTTACCAATTTTGTGTCCCATCCGTTGCAGAAAGAGCCTTAATGGGCAAAAGAATTATTTTGGGATGAAACTGCTTTACCCAATGCATTATCTAAATGTTATCTAGTTAATTTTTCTATTTTCAGTAACATTTCAGAATTTTGTTCATTTTGCCAACCCACGTGAAAAAACAAGTACTTTTTCAGTCCCACCAACCCTTGGAGATACGATTACACAAGATCCAAATTATCTTTGGATTAAAATGCATTTTCCGTGTGTTAATTTGCCATTTTTACCTATTGATTTTTTTTGGGTAAAAAGTGAATAAAATTGAATGTGAGTAATTTTGTGCATCATTTTTTATCACAAAGTGTTGTCGGTTACCATGATGGCCCTTGAATGACCCCCCCCCCCCCCAAAAAAAAATACATGTTGTAATGCTCCAAAAGAGTAGAAAGTATAAATAGGGCAGAATCATTTCTTCCAGAGTCAAATATGATTGTTTTAAAAAAAAAAAAAAAAAACTAAGAGAAAAAAAAAAAAAAACAATTCGGATTTTTCTATTTGCACTTTCAATGGTTGTCTTACTGAAATCAAAAGAAAAAAAAAAGAAGGTAAAGGTAAAATGAGGCTAAAACAAAAAAGGTTGTGAGTTTTTGCCCCTACACATCTCAAAATGGGTATTTTCTTTTTACTCACAGGAGAAAATTTAGATACAGATAAAATAAGACTGCCATTTGTTATTGTAAGGAAGAAAAAATGAAATTTAAAAAAAAAAAAAAAAAGTATAATAATTCTGCCTGAAATACACACATTGCACATATTATTGTAAGAAAAGAAACAAAAAGAACAGGATAACAAATAAGAATGCCATATAAAAAGTTACCTTAACTTGATCCTCTCCATATTTTGTTGCTGTTTCTGATTTGTTCAAACCCTGCAGAGCACCGTAGTGCCTCTCATTAAGACGCCATGATCTGACAACAGGTAACCAGTGACTGTCTAACTCTTCTTGAATGAGATACAGCGTCTTCACTGCCCTCTTAAGCACACTTGTGAAGGCAATGTCAAATTCAAAATTCTGCTTTTTCAGCAACTGGAAAAGAAAAACCAGCAGAAATTAATAACTTTAAAATGCTTCTCCAAATAATGAAATCAAGTGATCTTCAAGGCACTTTCTCATGTATTATCTACCTTTGCAATAATTTTGGGCCAACCATGGGGGAGCTGATTATGGGAATATATTGGTTATAAATTATATGAAGGGTAAATGATGTGTGGAAACCTAGATCAATCGATGTACTTCTTGAATCAGCACTGGATGGTCCCTTTCAGCGATGAAAAAAAAAATCAGCCCTATATTCACAATGCAGTTATGGCATCCATTTAACTACCATGGTGCCCTTTCACAACCTACGGCAATGGATAATTATTTCAATAAAAACTTGGCTATAGCAGGAATAAATATATTACATGTTGTTTTGTATCATAAATCATTAAGGAAATATTTGAGCCCCTAACATAAAAGATTCTAGAATTCTTATTTGTAATAGTCTAGGAGATCATTGTGCTCAGTCCTATTACCTTTCTTTACCATACAAAAGAAGGACTGAGCAAGTAGTGTAACAAAAAAATTCACTTTTGCACCCTTTGCGTGAAACTCACCGAGAAAAATTCAAAACAAAAATTACAATATAAAGAGAATGTTTTGTTTTTATTGCCAGAATTTTGTCAATGACATGAAGGAAAGAATTTCCTCTTTACATTGTTTGCTCAATACCTCTTTTGTCTGGCAAAGGTAGTTAATAGGCCTGGTCAGAATGATCTCCCTTTACACCAATCCTTCTTTCTGGAGGGGCACAAAATCTGCAAAACAGTCTCCCATTGGTTTCTATGTATTTCATGAGTAATGTGCATAAATGTAATGAATCTGATTAAAAACCCACACTGAGACTAAAGGATGAGCTGTTATTTTATACATCAGCAAAACTGATGCCTCATATGAATCATACCACTCACAATGTTTTATGCTATTATGTCTGATATAGATATGTCTAGTTCCAGAGTCAGAGCAATAGTGATACAGCTCACATCTGTTTAGATCTAATATTATAGGGTGTTTTCTCAAAACGAGAAATAGCCTATTCTTATGTTTAATCCCACATCCAGGGCCAGAAATGCTTTGTGATCTGCCACACTGCTCATATTCAATTATTGCTGCTACTAGTGTCTGATTCCTAAGCAACTCCTAGAAAAGTGACACCTCCCCTACCTTGCTGCACCAGTAATGTGGATGATAATATTAGGGAGTTTGCGATTCTCCTCGCTAACGACGGGAACGTGCCCTTTGACCCCTGGAGCGTTACTTTCGGAAATTCCCGGAGGGTTTCGTGTGCAAATCTAACCGTTGTGTTGTTTCCAAACCCGTTGTTTTGTTTCCAAAACGTCGTTTCTGCCAACTATCGACGGATATGGCCTCAGTACGAATTTCACTTTGTGGATCATTTTTAGATTATATTTTACCATTTTAAAATTTCGATCAACCGTGGATTTGTGGTTCCGGTGCGCAGTCCCGAAGTACGAATCGATACTGCGGCCTATTATCAAATAATAGCCAAGAGCAATCCCGCTGGCTTCCTGCGGGGAGACATGCTAATTTTAGCATGTCTCTGGCTGGGACCTCGGCGAGCGCAAGTCCACCCTAACCCTAACATGTAGCCTAGGTCCGACGATCGGGTGACGGTCCTCCCTAACGCTAACATGTACGAGACCCTTGACCAGCGCAAGTCCACCCCAACGCTGTCGAGGGTCCCAGCGGGTTAAGCCAGCGGGGTTGTTCTAGGCTATTTTGGTATACTGAATAGACCGCAGTATCGATTCATACTTCGGGGCTGCGAACCGGGGGTATCGATTCCTCGGGGCCACAAATCCAAGCTACAACGCAATGCCTTCGTGCACAGTGATCACGAAGCAAAAGGAACAGCCTCCAAAGACTGAATGAAACGGCACACTGTTAACAATAAAAATGAGGCTGTAGGCCTAACTAACAGACCAGATTGGCAATGCATAGGTGCAGTTCATGATGATCATTGTTCTAGATGTATACTGTGAAATCTGCGCCTCTATTTTTGGCTACTCAGCCTAAATCTCACGAAATCCCGTTCCTGTTTTCGAATTAGGTATAGAGCTGTGCAACGAGGTCACTCAGACGCTCGCCGCGTGTAGCGGGGCTACACATTGGAGGGCTGGAACTATA
>JBCAUA010110068.1:0-10045 GCA_038406235.1 Peronia verruculata
AGAGAGAGAGAGAGAGAGAGAGAGAGAGAGAGAGAGAGAGAGAGAGAGAGAGAGAGAGAGAAGAAGAAGAAGAAGAAACAACGGTGGTCCCTATCTCCGAGATCAGCCGGTAGGACACATCGCAGGTTAAAAAAAAAAAAAAAACTTGACCTGCCAATCGATTCCCAAACGAGAATGTCACATTTGTCCTTGAGACAACCATAGATAGGGATCAGGATCTCTGGCAGGCAGTCAGATCTTCCAGTAGAATCCGCTTTGTTTTATGGCACCTGGGGTCACCCAATTCCAAGGGAGCTCTCTCGTGGCCGGCTTGCTGACAAATGTACGAGGCCATTTGGAGAGCTATTTAGAGTGCACGAATCCTTCAGAGCTCATCTGCATATTGTTTGGGATTCGTCCTGCATTACCATAGTTACAAACTCAGCACATATGTCAGGTTTACAAAACAACTCAGAACAACCTTTGTCAAAAGTTACATATACAATCTGTCAACTGAACACAAAAACATTGAGAGTAATAGAGAAGGAGAGAATTGGGGAGGGGGGGGGGGACGAGGGGTAGGGGGTCACGAGGGCGTATAGCCAATTTTCCAGAAAGAGATGTGAGAATCTGCACCAGGAAGTGTCTTCCTTTTCATCAGTTTGTGATGTTGGTGATTCCTCTGTCCTCTTGTTTGATGTCACCAGCTGTTTGAGTCGTTTGGTTGGTGTCTGTTTGTTTGTTTGTATGTTTGTTGTTATTATCACAAACCTGCCTGTGTGTCTGGGTGTCAACTCTGTAAGTGAAAGAATGTCTGAGAGGCGAGAAAAATGGAGGAAGCTGGTACTGAGAGCTGCTTGTCAAATCTTGTGTGTCGCACCAACCGTCGTCAGGCCTATGGGACAGCATGTATGTAATATGTGTGTGTGTGTTTTATTGCTGTTGTTTGTTATGCATCAGATTGTGATTGTGTTATTCATTGTTTGTTACTTCCTTTCCCTGCGCAGGCTGGGGGTTATATAAGTAGGTGCTTTGTTCCCACCTGCAGACGGTGAAAGCCTGCCATCTGTGCGGTGTCTCCCATGGAACATCATTATCTTCCAGGAGGGACATCTCTCTTCTCTCTCTCCTTGCTCCTGTCTTCTGTCGCGCTCTCTTTCTTGTCTTCTTCTTGACGTGTAAACGTGTGTTACCATGATTAGCACAATATAGCCATGATTGGGCTGATGTGTCGTTAAACCCAAGCACAAACAAACAAACACACATAGTCCGTTGAGACAGGATTTTTGGTGATCTAGCTGCCCGTTCCCATTGGCAGCTGATCCTGGATACTGCAGACCCACGATTCTGAGAGACATTTCTTTATTGGTTGATGGATCTGTGATTCGAACCCGATACCAGTTGTAGCGAGAGGCATACGCTTAATTCATTATACCACTTCATAGGCGTAAACATTACAATAGTTGATTTTCGAGTAAGCAAAATCCTGGCCAAGTATTTGTACCCCGTTGCTAGAAAAAGAAAATTCACTAATGTTTGTTACCGCTCCAACACGAGATCTGAGAATAAGAATTATCGTCACTGGTCCCGTGAATTTTTAGTTTTTTCTATGTCTGTGGTAGGTAACAGTTTGGACTGTTTTTACCCCTCTTCCCCCGCCCGCCCTTCTATTAAAATTTCAGAGAGAAAGAGAGAGGGAGGGAGAGAGAGAGAGAGAGAGAGATAAAAGGAATAAATCTGTTTTCTCGTAGTACTTTTGTCATTGCGTCCCTGCTGGTTTTCAGAGAAAAAGAGAGAGAAAAAAGAAAGAGAAAAAGAAAGAGAGAGCGAGAAAAAAGAGAGAAAGAAAGAAAAAACGAAAGAGAGAAAGAGAAAGAAAGAGAGATGGAGAAAAGGAGAGAGAATGAGAGAGAAAGAAAAAGAGAACGAGAAAAAGAGAAGGGGAGAAAGAGAGAGAGAGAGCGAGAAAAAGAGAAAGAAAGAGAGCAAGAAAGAGGGAGAGGGAGAGAGAGCGAGAAAAAGAGAAAGAAAGAGGGAGAGGGAGAGAGAGAGGTCATCCAGGCTGTGACCTGACCTTCAGTTGGGCACACCAGAGATCTGGTCTCATTAGGCAGACATTATACAAGCCACTGTGACCTGTTGAGGCGGGGGCTGAATTGGGACGTTGATGAGTGTGTATGGGTTAACGTAAGGGGGTGGGTGGGGATAGTGTGACAAGGGGATTGGATCCCCAAAGGTGCAGTGTTGCGCAACATACAACAGCTTACAACAACATTCGACCTTCCTGAGGCTGGAAGAACAGCCAGAACAACAATGCTGCCAGGAATATAGTCTACATATTTTGGGTCGGGGGTGGGGGGCGCAGTGCTCTGTGGTTTGGCTTTGAATTTGTCATCCGCCTTCCCCTAGAAAAACAAACAAACAAACAAACAAAACAAAACATTAAAAGTGTATGTAAGTTTGTTACAATAGCGCCTGTCCATGCGGGGAGCGGCGGGAGGAGAATGGCTTTCCTCTATGCCGCCGCGTACTTTATGGCACAGGCACACACATACATTCCTTCTCAACTATAACCCTCTTTTATGAACTTTGGTAAACAAAAATAAAAAATGCAGTTTTAGCTTATGGTCTCACCTACAGTCTCCCTTACCCACTCCTCACCTCCACCTTTCTCTGGTATGCAAAGCCACAGAGCCACTAGAGGGCCGTCCCAGTTTAGGTCTGCCGTCATCATCGATATGTTTTTTGTTTGTTTGTTTGTTGTTTTAGTTGTTGTTGCTTCAGTTGTTGTTATTATTGTTGTTCGACCCCTGACACGTGCTATGTGGTTGATATCGGTAGCTTGTGTGACCCTGTGTGATGCCTTAGAATGTTTAAGTAGTTCATATTTATCAGATGATTCAGACAAAGAATTTATTGATCAGAAAACAAGAAAGAAAAGAAAAGAAGAGATGTACAGTTTGTTAGAATGACGTACATAGTTATAAATAGTTTTGTCTTTCTCTCTTTTCTCTCTGTCATCACGACACCCCGCTGCTTTTAAATTATTACTTCCCCTTTATCACCCTAGTCATTATCACCATCACCATTTCTTCTTCTCTTTAAACACACACACTAAAAGAGCTTGTTTTAGCTCACGCAATGTAGGTCAGACAGTTGCCCAAAATAATTATCCTCATGCACAGTTTCCCGATAGCCGAGATGTGGCAATAGTTACCGAAAACCCAAAGGTCGACGTTCGCTAGTCGGTCTTCTTTGATCCCTGGCCTCCCACTGTCAGTAAATTGGATTCTCACTACAAAGAGTTGAGTAAACTAACCTGTCAAGTCTTTGTCAGTGAATGCATTCGCTGAGCTGTTTTCGTGCCCAGCGGTCCCTCAGCGCTTCTGGCACGGGATCTGTCGCCGCTGTACTGACAAGGTTACTAACTCAGACAGACTCAGCAGAATCGACATTATTTCTCAGCTGTTTGAAGTTTGTTCAGTGGCCATTCTGTCATAGCCTCATGTAACTAGAGCATTTTATTTGCTCTGAATATTACCCACTCACTGGCAAAATCCAAGAGACGAGACAGAATTAAATCCGGCGCTCATCAAACTGAGGTGATTGGAGAAATCATGTGTTTTTCAACAGTGGATGAATTTTTCATGCATTTTTTTTTCTCTCTCAGAATCCTTCTATATCAATCTAAAAATGCATGTCAGAGTTAAATTTGCTGAAATAGAGTAAAAGCCCAGAAATTGTCATTTAGTGACATGGGCTGAACTGGATTAATAAGGATTAACAAAAGTGATTGGCCATGTTGTCAGCTGCAGCAACAGGTCAATGCTATCGTCTTTAATTGCCAATCACTCGACTTCTACTTAAGGTAGAATAAAAAAAAAAAAATCCACACAGAAAGGAAAATGAATAACCTTCACAGTTTATACCAATGGCTCAGTATGCTGAAAATTTGACGATAGCCTGATTTCATCATGTCGCATCACAAATGCTATGTTCTTGATGTGGAGGACAATATTGTCACAGTGTCAGACCTGCGCTGTATGTTTGCAGGGAAGTGACCTGGCTGTATTTTAAACTATGTTGTTTTCCCTGATGATAGCAAGTCGTGCTGGAAGCCATTCAGTCGTTATTTGTGTTACTGGCATCATTCAGTTTGGAAGGGCCAGCGTGTGGCTCCATGTAGAGGTTTTCCCTGGGGCTTTTCTTGTTTATTTCATGACCTCAGCCTGTAGGGCAAGGGACTCCTCAAACTGGGCTTTGGCTTTGCTACACCGGAGCTCAGGTCATGACCTGCTGAGGTCACATACCAAGGCCGTATAGACATTCAAGGTTTGCATGAAGGACACCCTAGTCTACAGGCCTCTGGCTATGCAGGTGACGGGAGCTGAACTTGCAGCTAGTAGCTGTAGACCCACATGTTGAGAACTAACCTCGAGGCTCCAAGGCCTATGTTTGAAGACTATAAACAGTGTTGTGTGTAAGCCTGCACAGGGAAGAGAAAACTTGGATAGCCAAGAGCCTTCAGGCAGTTCCTCAGACTTATTCACGGCCACAAGGTGAATGCGGCGTTCGTAGCTAAGATCTTTAGTGATTTGTTCTGCTCTCAGTCTTGTACCACTGCCATATTTATAGCCTCATTTTATCAATTATGCAATTTGACAGAATCTTCACTAGACCATTGACGTATCTTTCCCGACCTCTGAGGATTTGTTGTGGCTGTAAGCGTATGGCGATAGATAGCTCATCGTAATTCAGACTTTTTCAGTTCCACGACCGCTTTGGCGCTTTTAGAGGAGACGTTTGGTGGAAGGGGGGGGGGGGGCAGGAGAGGAGTTTGTGGAGAGAGACTAAGGCCATGGCCACACTGCATCTGTGCCTGTGTCTAATTCTCGCACAGTAGCCGCATATAGCCATAGGCCAAACTCATTTCATTGTCGCGGACTACAGTGTGTTTAGGTCTGACCACATGGTCAGGTGGCGTGTCAGCTAGCGTTTTTTGTTAAACCTGCCTGCGCTATTTTGCGTCCTGCAAGCTCGCAACATGACTATATGCGGCCTCAGTTGCGAGAGTTACACAGACACAGATTATGTACCGTGGCCACGGCCTAATCGGCCTGTCATCGTACACATTGGCAGGAAAGGTCACCAGCGTGCGTGGATGTGAAAATTGGGCTCCGTGCTGACAGCCAATTAGTTGTTGTTTTTGTTATTGTTGTTGTTTAGTTCACTGTCATTCTAGCCGAAGGTGTTATTGCCAGTCATGTTCTCAGCCGCCGGGACCGGATGATGGCACAGTCAGTGTGACATGAAAGCTGCTGCTGTAATCTGAGCTATACCTGGCCATTGTGCCAGTCAGCTTCCCAGCATTTCTGGCTCCATGTAATCATTGTAACCCTTGGTGGTCCACAGTTGTCGCCGCAAACGCGCAGCGCCATCTCCCATCGCGCTTCCGCCCGCCGCGGTCATTAGGCGGGGGGCAGGGCGGTGCAGACCACTTTGAGCGGCTTCAGCGCCGGATCGGGTGACAAATAACGCCGGTTCCGGCCCGATCCTTGCAGTCACACCAGGAAATGAGACGTAATTGTAGCCCGGGAAAGGTCAGAGTTGAAAGCCCCGGCCAAATTGCAAAGTCAATGGTTGTTATTTAGCAACTTTTGTTTTCCACCCGGCTTTTGCTTCACATACGGACATTGGCCGCCCGAGTTCTGGTCAACTTGACAATAATAAATGTAGACCAAAATCTAATGATGAATTCAGCCCACAGGAGAAAATTACACTGCAAACAACAACAACAACATCAACAACAACAACAACAACAACATCAACAACAACAACAACAACAACAAGATGTGTGACAGTTGCTGGTGGACTGCGATTTCTATCCAGACAACAGAGTAATAACACAGTAGAAACAAACCAGCCAGTGTGAAGATAATTATTTCTGGTGTTACTGGAGGGCTGCTCGCGTGCATTTGTCATGTGCCGTTAACAGAAATGAGTCGATGAGATTGCCATTGTCAGGTGGCGATTTTTTCGTTTTGGTTCTAGTATTCCAACAACCTTTGCATTTATCAACGCCTTTAGTAGTCGTAAAGACACAAGCGCTCTGAAAATGTATGTGACAAGGGGTTTTATATCAGTGTCCTTTCTTGCAATGCTCTCAGATAGAAGGCCGTGTGTAATGGACAATGTAGGAGCGCTTGACTGAATCAGGACTTATCACTGACTAAAGCTTTCCACGGCTGCCATTGTCCTGAGACCATTTTCTCAATCAGACAATGACAAGCTTCGATTACACGGCACTCAGGAAGTAGAGAGGAAGTGGACGGAGAGCGCCGCCCTACCTGTCCAACCACTATAAAAGCTCTCTTGAACATTGGAAATGCTGGATGGCTCACAGACATGCAAATTAAATGCCGACAATGGCTGTTTGAGCTGGCGGTCACTGAGTGCTGAGGTATTGAGAAGTTAAGTACTCGCTTGTTAGGTCGGTCTTCAGGTGAACAGTTGTACTCACGTTCTGTTCCGGATACTGGATCTCTCAGCTTGTCAGACCCAGAGCCTCCGGCTCAGGTAGTGCAAAGTTGGCATCCGGGGATTTCATGTCCTTGTACATTGTCTGTAGCCGGCAAAATGGGACTTTTACATCTGAATGCGCTGAACTATCAACTCCATTGCCAGCCATAGATAGACCGAGAGAGGCGCCCTCAGGCTGCTGGAAGGCGTAAGATGAACGAACAAGCTCAAGATTGCCGCCCTGGCGAGTGAAAGTCGCACTCCAGGCCGCAGTCGGACGGCAGAAAGACACACGACACACAACACTGTCGACAGGCAATCCCAGAGATCTAAGAACTGCATCCCTCCAGGGGCGATAATCAATAACAGATGAATGAATCACACAGAGCTTGTTCACTTTGTTAGTGAGGAATGAAAATGTAAATGGGGCTCAGTTACCAGATTCAAGATTGCGAACATTGGAATTTCTGAATACAGTGTTTTGATTTGACATCCACGAAACAAAAGTTTTTTTTTTTTTTTCTTGAAAAAAAAATTAAAATAATAATAATAATAAAAATCAAATTCAGGTCTTTTTCTTTGACAAAAGGCAAGACAGTACAAAGCTAGCCTTGTAAATACGGTAGGGAACTTAACATGTAGAGAAAAGCCAGTGCCGAAGTACCATATTATGCATGTCTGCGTCTCCTGCAAACTTCAGTTTTCCTTTTTCATCTCTCATTGGGATTTGGCCCTTGGAGGATGGCAGGCGATGGTGATGATGATGGTGATGATGGTGATGGTGATGATGATGGTGATGATGAGTTGAATGTAAAGAAAATGAAGGGCCGTTGCTGGTGATTGGCTGGACCAATGTTTGGAGTTTGTTCAGGCCAGTTGCAGTCAGCAGGTAATCTCCCTTAGTTCATTCAGCTGCGCCAAACAGTGAGTTATCTTCAGCCTGATGTCTACTGTCCAGATTGAAGAGAAATTGCCCTAGCCTTCCCCTCCCCCCCCGTCCCCAGGGGTTTTGGGCGTTGCTGTTGGGGCGGGTTTGTAGAAAGACAAGGCTTTGTGTGCCTTGCTGAAGTTTTATTATGGCCGTTATTCTCATTGTTGTTCTCTGCGGTACAGTTCTTTTCTGTACGGCGATCCGTTTGGCTACTAAAGACAAGACAGCCGTCACAGACCTCCTCCCCCTCCCCCTCCTCCTCCACCTCTTTCCCATCCTTTCTTGCCAGCTTTCGATGTCCCAGAGATATCGGCTAAACAAGTCATGTCTCATGTCTGTGTGCACCAGCCCGACATATCATTCTCTATACTCGTGGACAAGTTCAGACCAAGGGCAAATGAATGTCAGGATTTGTATTACACAAAGTACTGCCCCTGCGGAGGCTCGGATTAGATAAGGAGGTTCTTTGCTTCCACCTGCAGGCGGTGAAAGCACGCCATCGGGATGCCTCCCATTGAATACATCCTCGACGTTCCTGGGGTGACATCACTTCTCTCTCATTCTCTCTCTCTCCTTGCTAATGTCTTCTGTCCCACTTTCTTTCCTCTCTTTCTTCTTGACGTGTAGACATATCTCACCCTGTCTTTGGCACAAAAGGACCGTGATCGTGCTGATATGCTGTCAAAACCTAACACAACACCAAAGTATTTCGATTTTATTCCACCACATCAATGTCAGCATGGAGACCAGATTTGTCATGCCCATCATGATCCAATGTCTTTGTTTTTCTGCAGGCCATCGAGACTGGCTATCGGATGCTGGTGGAGAGGAAGATAGTGAGATCAATTCCTAACGGAGAGGTAAGTTTATCATCTGGCGCTCTTATAAACTTTATCATTAGACAGCAGCACACATCGGCGGGTAGTCCAAACTGTCTGTCAATGGGCTGCAAAAATTGACCATCAAATGGCTACTTTGAATTCTGCCATTCACGATACAGTGCAAAGTTTTACTGTCAGTGAAACCGCAAGATTTTACGTCAGACAATACACCACAAAGTTTAGTACCAGAAAATTCTGCATTGTTTTGCCTAATCGCGATAGAGCAACGGTAGAGGCTCGCAGATTACACATCGAAATTCACAGAACGATGTTAGAGAGACTATAAAAAATCTACCCTTGAAACACACTGTGACAGAATTAATTAGAAGTTAGCATTAGCCCTAATATTAACCCTAACATTTACACTCAGCCTACACCAAAATGTACTAGCACATGCGACACACCCAGGAATGACCAGGAGAGAATACATCCACTCACACAATTTCAAAAATAACACACTCTCACAATTTCTTCTGATGCGTTTAGAGTTAAATTTGGATTTCTGAGAGTACCAATCTGGCTCTACGTCCTGACAGTGAAATATGGAGCTGAGCCTCCCCCAAACCAGACACCATCCACGCCACAAACATAATTTGCTGCTACGACAAAAACAGGTTACGAGGATGTTTTTTTTTTTGCAACTGTAAACAAACAAAGACAGCTAGCAGAACGCGGGCCCGAAAAAAAGAAAAAGAAAACACAAAGCTAACAACATGGTGACGGGCGGGAGAAATGTGAATGCTTATCCAGAATGAAAGGCTAGTTATGCGCTCATCAAGGGAGCCACAGAGCGCAGACTGGTCGGGATGACGGATGGCTCGATCGAGAATCCCGATGATTAAACTGCAATAATTTCTGCCCGAGCGGGGAAGGTTACCATCTGTAGTAGCCATCAAATACTGATCGAGCCTTGTCTGCAAATTATTTACGAGTTAACTGGAAGATTGGGAGGCCAACTGCCAAAACAACATGGAGGGAAAAGGGGAGGTGGGGGAGGGTGGGCTGACTGAGCGCCAAAGTAGCAACTGCTGATGGCGTGAGCAGAGAGAGAGAGAGAGAGAGAGAGAGACGCTCTGTAACTGTAACGGTAACGCTGATTTACGGGCACAGGAGCTTTTCCACGGTGACGTTCCACCCGGCAGCCAGTGATGGCAACAACACGGGAGATTCCACAACATAGGCCAGGCAACTCCATCAGAATGGCAGGAATTGTAATGTGGCAACTTGACAGGCAGGATAAAAACACACAAACAAACAAGCAAACAAACAAACAAACGCCTGCAATTAAACCAGTGTTATTTTCATTTGTCTCATCTAACAGTTAACAACTTCTCCCCTCCCCCCCCCCTTTTTTTTTTTTGGTATTTGTATAATATGATCATTCTATCCTGCCCTCTCCTGTTTCGCTATGGAGAGACTGAGAGCCAGAGCTGTTGGCTGGAACGTTAACTTACTGGAATGTTTGTTGGATGGCAGAGTTTGTGAAAAGCAACCGGAGGTTCTTATTAATATATTCTCGGCCAGCCCACACGCCTGCCTGCCCCTCTAGCTGTTTCACAATCGTGGCCGTCCTATGACTGTGTCAGCCGTAGATCTCGGTCATCCACCCATCCATCCATCCATCCATCCATCCATCCATCTATCTATCTGTCTGTCTGTCTGTCTGTCTGTCTGTCTGTCTGTGTCTGTCTGTCTGTCTGTCTGTCTGTCTATCTATCTATCTATCTATCTATCT
>JBCAUA010110100.1:0-10044 GCA_038406235.1 Peronia verruculata
TGCCACCCAACTTCACTGTGTGCTGTCTGGAAAAGTGTTAGAAACATGCTAAATATGTTATCGAGTCTTTGACCAGAGCGGCCGTTTGACACCTGGCGGGTTAAACGCAAAGGAAAAATCAGAGTGCCATCTCTGAAACCAAAAATGATTTCAGATATAGGGCATAGACTACTCTTTCTTGACACGCTTTCCACCCAGAATTAAACTTTTCTCGACCCAACTGTTGACCAAAAGTACTATAAAGCCATGCAAAGCTCATGATAATCAACAGTTATTTCCTCCATGTCTCTCAAAAGTTCTGAAAATGTCACATGGCGTTAACTTAGACAGGTGGGATATATTTTAATGTGGTAACGACAATTTACCTGCAAGTTCTTTCTTCTCTGTAAGTGACAAGGATGACATTTTCGACACTGTATTCCTCATTTTTTTCCTCACTTTGGTGGTAAAGCTGTCTGGCTGAGAAACTGCTCCGATAATAACAAAGAGAAAAAAAAGTCATATGTATTGTTTCTTCCAAAGTCTCTGTCTTGTACCAGTTCTGCCAATGCTGTAAGCTGGGGGTATCTTGAAATAACACTAGTTGGCCCTTTCTTGACAGAGATGGAAAAAAAAACAACCATCGTTTAGCTTAAAATGTGTATAGCTATATTTGATTGAAAAAATCAGTCCGCTCTATGGCTCTTAATCTGAATGTAGTTAGTTAAGAACACAGCGGATGCTATGGATTTCTGGACCGACTAGTCAAATAAACTTCTCATTATCAAGACCACATAATTGTATCGTGAAAGGTGGATGTATTGTCTGGTGTCTTTGTCCAAAGCAATACTATCATAGAAACTCATACGTTTTTATTTATTTATTTTTGCTCTTTGTCTTTCAGTTACGTTTACATTCGCCCCCAGCCACCTGCCCACGGCTTTATCGTGTTTTTCAGTTTGTGCCCGTGTTTCAGGTAGTGTACTTAGAAACTAAAACATCAACATTTGCCTTAGCTTGTGTTGCTACGCACACATATTAACTTACCACTGTTTAGGTGAAATTCTCTTGACCCAACTTGAGAAGTTCCGAAAGGCACGGGGGAAACATTTGTAGAGCCTGAGGGGGACAAAAATCAAATTTTATTATGGCATACCTGAGCTGCCACATTTCTTCTTCCATTTTTTTCTAGTTTGTTTGTTTTTGTGATTTAAAGAAACAGTCCACAATCTATATTGTAATTTCTTTCAAACTGAAAATGAGAAGGATAATAGCTAGAGGAAAGACATGGAGTGATGGAGAGAGGGAAAGGGGAAAGGGCAAGATGTGGAACAGAGGAAAAAAAGTGCACGTGCATTAGAGAAAGAGAGAGAGAGAGAGAGAGTGAGTGAGAGAGAAAGGAAAGAAGGAAGGAGAGCAAAGGAGGCGGGTTAAAGTGAGAGTAAAGGTGCCAGGTGCCAACTGTGTAATGTCTCGCAAGGGCCTCATTGTGCAACTGGTAATATTTTTTTTTTTTCTCAATAGAAGTGAACAAAGAATATGACCTAGAGAAGCGTTGAACAAGATAAAGATCTGGAGCTTTCCAGATAGATATTAAACAGATACCAGTTTCAACCTGTAGCCCATCTCCTGGAATTAGCTTGAGCAAACTCATGTTAGGTTGGGAGATTTATGGAAGAAAGCATTCCAAAATTATTGTTATTTACTTTTACTGTTGTGGTCAGAAGTCTATTTGTAATAGACTAAGATAAAAGTCCCATAGTTAAGGCAATGTTCACCGACAAAGAAGTGGTGGGTCGCTGAAGATTTAATAGAGGCCGGGTGTGGTCAAGCAATGACGTACTTATATTAAAATTGGTCTACTAAACTTAGGGTCTTGGCTTTACACATCACATCCGGCCTCTGTTAAATATTGCACAAGTAAAGTATTAACAAAATGGTGTTGCTCTCTCTCTTACGAATTTTATCATAGTTCTGAAGAAGTAAGTAGCATGTCTTCAGTGTATGGGCTGTGGGTGTTTTAGATAAAGCCACGTTATAGTATGAAAGATGAAAATGGGGATGATTTTCATCCAGTCTTGTTATTTCCTTTTGCCAGTCACACAAAGGTGTTGAACAAACGGCATAGAGAGGGAATTAATGCTATCTAGACTCTTTGTTTCAAAATATGATAATTTATATATATATATATATAAATTCTTTCTTCACATGGTGATAAAATTTTTGACAAACATTTTGTGATCAGTTTTTCAAATGACAAGAAGAAAAACGATTTTTTAAAATTTTTTTTTTATTTATTTATTTTTTTTTTTTTTTTAATTTCTTTACTCTGTTTTTTCAGCAGTTCCTCTATCTGTAAAAGGAAGTAATAACACTGTTAAAAAAAAAATCCCCATCAATATCAGTTTTAAGGGTCACTGGGAATTGTGCAATCCAACGATCCTTTTACGCCTCTATCAGCTTTAGAAGCTGTTGTCTCTGAGGTTGGATATGGAGGGTTTTGAGTGAAATTGTATTTATACCTCCATTTAACACTATTGAAGAATTCTTTTTTTTTTGTTTTTTTACAAAATCTAAAGACACCGTGTTTAGGTGATCATGAACGTTAAAGCTCTTGGTAAGATGTTTAACGCTAAATGAGTCCATCAATAGGCCATTTTCAGTGGGCTGAGTTACTTTCACTTACCAAGAACAAGAAGAATAACACAAGTATTGTAATGAACAAAAAAAAAAAAAACTTTTTTATCTTGTTATTTGAAACATGCGGAAAAAAGAAAAGAAAGAAAAGAAAGGAAAGAAAGAAAAAAAAAAAGGAAAAAAATATGCCCATCGGGACAGAATACTTTTATCGTATGGTGAACAGTTCAGAATTTTCTTTACACAAGCTTCAAATAATGAGGGAAAATGTTTTGTTTTTTTTTTTCATCTTTACAATGTTTGTGTTATACTTCTTGTAAAGGATAGTAATTTGGCGAGATTTAGAATGGCTCGTTACCTATAGAAGAAGGTGAGTGCCGGTGCTGGCGATGGGAAGGCACTTCAGGTGAGACCGCGGGGCTGATGTGGGCAGAGTCCAGGTAGGAACCACTTGTCCAGCTGGCGGACATGCTGGCAGAGTGGCAGCCCCTGTGGTGTGGGAGGGGGGCGCTGTTCTCGTCATGTTCTTCTAAATTGTACCATTGGGCCTGACAATAAATTAGTCATAGTAATTCACACCATGAATGATTTGTGTCAGTTCTCTTGTTCTTCAGACTATCTTATTCTCATGATATTCTCCACATTTCAGTGTGTATGTTCTGTGTTGTGTGTGCGTGCGTGTGCATGCGTCTGAGCGTGTTTGAGGCACAGAGAGAGAGAGAGAGAGAGAGGGAGAGAGAGAGAGAGAGAATGTAGTCATGATGATGATATCTTATCAACCATGAAAGGAATTAACCTTCGAGCACAAATTCAAAAGTTGTCTTAATCGTGACCTGTCTTATCTATATAAAATCATTCAGTTCAATCGTTATGGTGTTCACTTTTTAATTGTCAGGACGCATAAATGTTCTTGTGGTTTTGTCTACTGTGTTGACATCAATGGTGCGTAAAAAAAAAAAAAAAGTAATATCGTCCATCGTTTGCATCTCTCCGTCATGTTATATTTCTAGTCCTATTTCCAACTGACAAGAAAGACCAACAGGAACCTGTTCTGTAACTCTCCCTGTTCCAATCCCACATCCACAGTCTCCAGCCCATTTCCCCATCTCCATCCACTCCAACAACTCGAGCTGCCATTAAAAGCCAATAAAGGTAGTTGAGCTGTACAACCAAGGGAGCTAACCTGATTGTCCAGCGGTGCCTGGGCCAGGTCTAGGAGTATCTCACCAATGAAGAGATCACACCTGTCCTCGTAACTCCACACTGATAACTGAAGGGCTCGACAAACCACCTGGTAACACAAACATATCGCAATGTCATCGCTACATCATTAAGTGCAGCTCACTACCTACTTTTTAATACATTTTTCCTTAATTAAACAGAAATGATACAATATACGCCATTAACCTTTAGTTTGCCCCCGAATCGAGGAGATCATGTCGTGATGGACACTTTTGGGTCGCCCCAAACAACCAATGTGCAGACACACTATACAATGCTAGCCTATCAAGGCATGACATCCAGAGGTAAAGTGGGGGAAATGCTGGCAAGTTTTGCCTGGTTTCATAATCAATTGCGGAACTATCCTCTGTCAGTGAGGTCCAATCGCGTGTGTTGGGGACTATCCCCACCCCTTTTGGTGCCAAATGCACTCTCTAAGCGATCAATCAAGAAAATCAAGCACTGGTTGAAATTTTGGCCACTGATCCCGCGGTATGAGCTTACGTTTGAAGTTGCCGCCAGGCGAGGGTAAGTTTTTGAGAATTATAAAACGAATTTTGTGATCAACTTTAAAAAATTAGTCAAAATTGGTAATCAGCATATCATCAATTAGTAAAATTTACGCGTACTGATCGCTTTGTGTTGATTGGTGTTAAAATTCTTCTTTTTTTTTTTAAGCACATTTGGGAAGGCTAGGGCCCTGTCTCTCACAGGCCATCTCTCTGGAGAGGAGTAAAATTACTATAAACATATTGTCCTGACATTGAGTATGACGACCACAAGCTGAAGGTGTGAAAGAATTATGTGTTCCTGACAACATGCTGAGATAACGGAAAACTAATAACTAGATGTTCAACACATTTCTTCCTTTCTTCTCCACTTCCATAAGGCACATGAACTTTGTGTGGCCTCCAATTTATTTTACTCACTCTTGCATCAGTTCACTTCGCTGATTTCTGACAGTTACGAAAATCCAATCAAGGCCAACACATGTAGTCCTGTATTACTTTGTTACTTTTGTCTGTGATATTTTGTGGATATGTCAATATTCTTGTACCTTCTGACCAGGTTGTTATGCTGAACCAGTGTTATATTACCCTGCTTTACGTACTACTTGCTTAATGTTACCCCAGCTTAATGTTTTATTTGCTAGATGTTACAGCTGTTTTACGTCACACCTGGGTGGTCTAATGTGACATCTGCCTGGCTAATGTTACATCCGGTCTTAATTTTAAAAATAATAATAATAATAACAATTTTAAAAAATGATTTGACCAAAGAACACCCCCCCCCCCCTCACCCAACGCCTCTCAACAACAAATGATAATCAGATCTCTTAAAACTATGTATAACAACCTGTCAGTCAGTTTCACGTAGGATAAATTGTTAGCAGAAATAGCATGGGCACGGCGTTAGTTAACTATTCGGAGACCAGATCTAAAGATGTGCTGAAATAAAAACATTAGGTATATAATTCACTCTGTGATGAACCAGTCTGCCTCAGATAAATAAGATGATGATACGTCTTTAATTGTTTCATTTACAATGTATTCTAGCCTCTTACTTCCATAGCTTGATTATTGACTTTGAGCACTGTGGTGGAATTCAATTATTTCATCTTTAAGTTAGTGGAATTCAGTACTGATTTTCGTATCTTTAAGGACATTACGTTTAAAAAAAAAATACACCATTTGTTTTTCATACTATTCTGAAACTTCCCTTCATATCTAGTCTTCTATATACAATTTGAAAAAAAAAAGTGTTTCTTTCTTTTCCTGTTTTTTTAAGGAAATAAATGAGCGTTTAAAAGTCAAGACGGTGATCTTAACTTTAATTCTTCAAAGAAAAATACAGAAAAAGCACAAAAATGAACGTATCAGTAGCTTACTTGTCCAGTATATCGTAGCTCGGTAATGATATAGATATATTAAAAAGAATTAAGCCGGTACCGAGGTTCATTGCACAGCACAACGCAAGAATCTTAACGATAATGACCTGAGCTTATGCCGCGACCAGTAACGGTAGTAGATTAAGTTCAAACTAGGAGTCAGTGTTCGTAGTATATAATCCATTACACAAAGCAGCAAGGACCCATTGAACTAGACTCTAATCGTGAAATATAATATGTTAAGAAGACCGTCATCTAAACTAATCTGATTCAATATGTAGTTTTGATTAATGACTGACGTGCTACTATAATACCCTGGCTTACACATGCCCATATATTATTGTCTGGCCTAAGAGTTACAGTTAGAGCATTTTAATTAGCGGCTCAGACATGTTCTATAGACGCTGGCCTTCATTTGTTGATTGATTTCTCCCATAGCTATAGAAACTTAGACACTGGCGAACTCACAAACATTTAATCATGTTCAAATCCAGCTCTTATACAAAGCCACGAGAACATTATTATCAATGCTGTCGTCTCTATGAGTGTGGCGTTATCTGATGATGATCAAACATAATGGTGGTGCCTGGTTGACTGGCATATTTAATCAAACCTTTGACTGTCGAGAAAAATCAGCAGTAATCTTGTTCATATCACGTCAAAATATAACAACCTTTTAATAATATATTTATACGATAAAATAAACATTGAGCTTTCATTCGACATCACCGAAACGCTCCAGTTTAACAAAGAAAAGACAACAAAGGGAGTAGACAATGACATGGCTGTCAGAATTTTTTTTTGTTAAACTTGACCCAGGCTGTGAAGTTTGTGGTAACACCAATATCAGCATCTCTCCTCCGCTTATAGAACCAACTTGTGACATTGTAAACAGAAGCAGCTGTCCGCCCACAGGCTGTGAAAAACAGTGAGATTTATCTGGGACTTGTTTGTCATGGCCAGATGATTTTGTCCACATTTGTAACACCGTGATCTACAGAGACAACTGTGCGGAGGACATGGGTATTCCTTCCAGACACTATTTCTTGGGATATTTAGAGTAAGTTATTTCGGAGTTGCAGCTTCCCAACGTCTTGTTCGATGGATGCTCGTGACGATAGTTAATACAAAATCGGAACTATTTTTAAACAATAAATAGCTTTGGTAATGAAGAGAGGTAGGAGATATGTTAACATTCCAGTTAATAACGTAAGGCAATGGCGCCCTTGATGACGTCTAGATCACAGATTAATTAACATGGAAACCTTTATACAAAGACAGAATGACAGCCAAGCTTATTGCCAAGCTATAATGAATACATTGATTTCCTGCTGTACAGACCTCAGTTAGAGAGATTCCGTCTAGTAGAAAGGTTTGCTCCCACTCGGGATGACTGTTGGACGTTCGTAGTTCTGTCTCCATACTGTCACGGACACTGGTAGTGAAGTAATGAAAGAAGCATTCAAAAAAGCAGAATTTAGAGCATGAAGAATGACATGGTATTGCTCAATTTATGTTACAATAGCACAATTATTTATTTATTTATTTATTTATTTATTTATTTATTTATTTATTTATTTATATTTATTAATTTATTTTTATTTATTTGTGTTTTGATTTTTTATGTTGGAGTTTAATGACACATCAGCACGATTGTGGCTATATTGTGCCAAACACGTAAGATACGTTTAAACGTCAAAAAGAAGAGAGGAAAGAACGCGGGACAGAAGACAGCGGCAAGGAGTGAGAGAGAGAAGAGATGTCTCCTCTGGAACGTGAAGGCGCCACTCCATGGGAGACATCCTACCGATGGTGGGCTTACACCACCTGCAGGTGGGAGCAGAGAACCTACTTATAAATCCCGGGCGCCGCGGGGTATTTTTGTTTTGTTTTTTCTTTACCACTATTGAAGGAAGTTAATATAGGACTGGCGACCAGCTTTTTACTCAGTCTATAATGGAATGCTAGCAAGGTCATCCTTGACAAAATGAGATACCTGTCTCAAAAGCTTTTGGATATAGAGGCTAACAGACGAGGCGGCAGTGTAACTACTGCAAAATTAGAGAGAGCTTTGTCTAGGCAGGGCATTTAGGATACAAAATACGGTTCCTGTGTGTGTCGGGAAGGAAGTGGAGGTGGGGATAAATAGAAAAGTAAAAGAGGGAAGAAGGGGGGCGGGGATTAGAAAAAAAATCTATCAGATTGGAGAGAGGGACCAAAAAAAAAAAAAAAAGCCACATAAAGAAAAGAGGTGACAGAAAAAAAAAACAACTAGAGAGAAAGAGAGAGAGAAAGACAGAGAGAGAACCAGAAGAATAATCATTATGTTCAGTATATTTACTGACTTTTGGAAAACAGGTCTTAGCTCTAGGAAGCAGATTGCTACATCGAAGAATAAATGCAGGAATGCCCAGCGTTCGGCAAAAGAAATAAAACTGAATGTCATAATTATTGGTCCAAATTAACATTTGCATTGGTTCGATGACAGCAGTAATCTATAAATAATTCACTGGTGCTATTCACCTCTTTCCAGGCACCAGGCTAATGACAACATAAGGACTTGGGGGCGCGTTTCCGTCCTGATTCGCTGAGGTGATGTTACGAGCTCTGAGAACTGTCACAGACAAGGCGGATCTACAGGGCTGATAGTTCACTTTGATCTGAATCTCACCAATCACACGCCGGGTTCCTCTCTTGATCTCCACCTGCAAGAAAATGAAAGTCATTTACTTATTTTTATTTCTTTATTTACCTATTTATTGAAACAGTCTTCAGTCATTCATTTGTTGCATCAGCCAATTATTTATTAAGTAGGACATACTTATTTACCTATCTACTTAGTTGTTTATTCATTGATTTATTCATCACTTATAAATCAGTTAATTCAGATTGTTATTTTCTCATTCTGCTAGGTAAAAGTGTATATTCCTGACACACCGTGTACAGCATAAAACTTAAAAGAACTGCATGAATGTGTAAGCGAATTTCAACCCTTAAACTTACCGGAGTCCTGGGCAACATTCTCCGCTTGTTTCCCTTTCCATAGAGCTCAGGACTGTGGCTTGGGGGCCGGTCTGAAGGAACACCATAAAAATAATATATTATGTACTTATTTTGGATCCACTTTGAAAGCAATAACGAGAAAGCATTTTCTTCAAAACAACGATAACATATTGTCCCGTGTTGTGAAAATTGATATACCGGCACAGAGACTGGCTATGGATTTCTAAAACGATTTCCTTTTGACGTATGTCAGATGAGACGTACAAAACTGGTACAATCGATCCAAACATTCATACACTAACTACTCTCAGTCGACGAATGACTACTATTGGACATCCAAGAGGAGAATTTAGTGAAAACGTCTTTGCAAGCTTAAAACTGTTTTAGATGATAACAGTAGGACACAGTTTGTGGATCTAGTAGCCCATCAGTTCAATCTAAAAGCTAAACAATCTGCACCCTTGGAAAACTCCTCAGCACTTTGAAGGTCTAGATCAGCTATTTTCCTGACCACATAATTATGACCACCTCCAGCCGGAAATCAGTAAGCTCACGCCTCATCCATAGAGCATGTCTCTGTACATTAGATCGCAGAATCGTATAATTCGAACAAGTAGGTCATTGATCTCGTGAAGACGTGCTGGGACGACGTGACGTTTATTAATGGAAAGAATGGTAAGTTTTTGTACTATGTTCACAATGGGTAGGGTGTAGGTTTTTGGCCCACAACTTGGATCCTGGCAAGGGTGACAGGCTCTGTAGATGATGATGACAGTTATTTCTAACAAATGTGTGGCTCGTTGAGTTGTTTCTACTCTTTTTATTTCAGATAATTTGAGATATTGATCGAAAAGATACTTTTCCTTCTTCAAGAATATTAAATGTAGTCACAGTTTACTCCTAGTTCTCTCGCTGACGGGAAATTAAAAGGGCCGACATTTTGCTCGTAAGTCGTTATGAGAGGCTATAACACATTGCGGGGACTTTTTGTTAAAAACTTATTTCATGTAATTGGCAAAGTAGTTATGAGTAAAATTGGCATACATTGGTCCTACAACTCTTAGAGTCAGGCCATCCTGGCTGATATTTGATATGGACAGCCATTTTCCGTCAGGAATGGTTGAAATACATGTCAGGAATCGACATTTCCAGGTAAGGTCGGCTTCATACTAAACATTCCAGTACTTTTTAAGATATTTGTTATTTTTTTTTTTTTTTGTAGTCTGTTTTGTCCATTTATCTGTCTGTCTGTCTGTCTGTCTGTCTGTCTGTCTATCTGTCTATCTATCTATCTATCTATCTATCTATCTATCTAT
>JBCAUA010110111.1:0-10043 GCA_038406235.1 Peronia verruculata
TTTGACCACGGTTGTGGACAGCTGAGATAACCACCACTACAGGAGGTTGAAAAGCTTATAAAAACCATAACCAGATAGATCCACATTGTAAATACTGCAAGTGAAATTGATACACATAATAAAGGAACACTATTAAACAATTTATAGCACAATATACCCTTAGTTATTTGAGAAAAGTCAGTTCACCACAAGTTTGAGTGAGGCTCTGGAATATGACAAATAGCATGACGTGCATGGGCAAAATGTTATTTGGCTGCTTGCAGGTAAGGACCTAAGTGACCAGAATAATTCAAATGAACTTGAAATCATCAATGAGAAGAAAACTTCAGACAGGAAAATATGATAATATGACTGCTAGGATCTGATACAGAGTGATTTGGCCAGTACTCTTAGCTTTTTTTTTTTTTTTTTGAAATAGCCGACTGAGTTGCTGCCATGAATAGATTTTAATCAGTTAAATGTTGGCAACTGCCATTGGCCTTGAGTTTTGCATCAAGCTTCCCCTTTATATCTATTGTATAATACTAACCTTAATGATAGTGTAATGGCTAGTTGCAGTGTTTAAGTTTTCATGTTTAAGTGTTTACATATCAACTGTGGTAATCACCATTGAGTTGCATTTACCTTTGTTATGTCAGTATGCTGTTTCGTTTAACTCCAGTAGTCAAGCACATGTGTTCAGTAGGACAGCACAGATTAATGTTCATTTCACTGTATGTTCCTATAGATGTAGTTGTAATGTTATCTGGTGTTGTTTTAGTTAAACAAAAGACCATGACAGTTTAACTCCAAGTTGAAAACAAACGTGAGAGGTGTGGAAAGAAGGCTCAACTTGTCATGAATCCACATCTTTAGATATTATCATTATGCTTGCACATAACCCATGATCCCAGAGTACTGTACTTTTTTATGATACACTTTCAATTTGTAAAAGCATGGTGAGCTGCTGTATCCCACTATGCCCCATTGATGTGTACTAGTGCTACTGTTTCCCCCACACTCTTTTAATCTTTGTAATGATCAAAGAAACCAGAGACTGGATGGTAATGATCAGGCATGAAATGACAATGAACCAGACTTCATGGTAGGTTGGGTTCGTTTAGAGACACAGGTCAGGTTTAACAAAGTAACTTTTCGTAATCCTCTGGCAATGGATGTTGACTGTATGTGATAATAATGTTAATCAGTTTGAACATTGCAGAGCAAGGTTATGTAATGTGATGCAGTGAACAGGAAGTAATTATTCTGCAATCTTTTGGTTCAGCCAGCGTGTAAGAGAACGTTTGTTGGACGGGATTAATTTGAGATTTCAGTTGCTGACATTTGGAGTTGGTATTGATTGTCTCCCATTTCTGGGCCAAGACACTGCCCTTGCTATATGCTGGTGTCATGTTATTCAGATTTATCTAACTTTATCTAGACATTTGTTTCACTCAGACAGCAATAAATTGTTAAAGTGATGTTAGCAAATGGTCATGGTTTGTCATCAGCCTGAGGTTTTTCTTCCTTTTAATTGTGAAATGGTGCTATAATTCAGTTCCTTTAGTGTTCAGTTGTTTTCATTGTCCTTATTAGTTATTTCATTCTGGCTTAGTTGAATCTTCCATGTGTTATATATGTATGGAGGTAACAATATGGTAGGTATGTGAGAAGAGCACAAGACAAACTGGAAATAGTGTGAAAGAATGAGAGGTATATTGTGTTACTGTTAGATTATATCGTCCCACTGATAAATCATCAAAATACCTACATGTTTATGTAATGATTAGAGAGCCAGATGGCAAGGGTGGAGAGAGCAACATGGGGCAGCAACGTAGAATGTTATAGGGAAATTTTGGTTTTATATTGATCATTTTCTCACCAGTTCAGATCCACAGAGACAAGAAACATTTAGTGACAGTGTAGCATGTCACAATCGAAGTACTAGTAAAGTCTGTGTCAAAGGACATTCCCTCAACTATTTTGTGTCAAGCATGCACATTACATCGATGACAAAATAATATAGATAAGATTTTTTGTATAATCATTTTGTCAAGCTAAATGAAAGTAAGCAACTGCAATGCTTACACACTTTATGAACATTTAAATTTTGTACCTATTATCTAAAAGACACATTGCTTTTTACTGCATAAACAACTTGATTGTATTTTTACAGTCATTATTATAATTTCTTGCTATTTATATACATGATGGATATACCCACCCGTCTTCATATTTTTTTTCTTTAATAAGTATATTAGTATATTAACTGGTTTTATAATTTATATAGATTATAATGTTTTATACTATGTTGCACCTCTTCTGAATGCTTTTTTTTTTTTTTTTTTTTTTAAGAAATCCATGATTTTTGGGAAGGGGATAGCAAATCTTAATATTTTTGTGTTTGCGTGCATGAATTTTGCTTTTGGATTTTGAACTCCTGTGAGTTCAGTGGCTATACAGACAACTGTATGACAAAAAAAAAAAAAAGTGAGATCATTTTGTCAAGGTCTGTAAAATGATTACAGAATGAAACAGAACAAACAGATATTTTTGTTTTCTTCAGAATTGTCTTTCTCTGTGTTTTTAAGTTATTCTGTTGTTTAGATTTGATTGAAATGTCTGCTGATTCTTGAAAATGTGCAGATAAATAATTGTTTTCCAAAACAGAAGATTGCAATAAAATGATCAAGACTGACAAAAATACTCCCGAAGGAAGAATTGGGACCCAGTAAACCCACATGTACATATGAAGCCATGTAACAAAAATTCCTTACAGTTATATTGATTATTTGAATGCTTTTGAACCCCAAAACAAATTCAGTGGAAAAAAAGCTTGGGGGGGGGGTCCCCCCCTTCCTAAGGATAGATTATGAGATCATGTTCATGTTGAGGAAGATACAGCTGTCTGTGCCAAAGCAATTTTTTTCAGAACGTGATCTTGGATTACCAATTTCTCACCATTATGACCTCCTGTTTTGTTTTGTTTTAGGCTGAATTTAAGGTAAGGCTTACTAAAAGTTGGTTGGACAGTGTTCAGTGCTTAGAAGTAATAGAAAATGACCGAAATCAATTGGCAGAAGAGAGATAATATTTTTCATCAAAGTGAATAGTGCTGATCCACATTTTCCTCATCGGTGCAAACCTCAGAATAATCAGAGAAGATTCCCCAGGCTTGGGCAAGAACAATTCCTGGGCGTTTGTGAGAAAGTCCAAGACAACTTTCTTGGCTTGGCTGACAGGTGCACAAATGTCAAATGTGAATGAAAAATTAGCCGTAGTACTCTGTCAGTCAGGTCACCTGTACTGGTGCAAATGAAGATTAGAATAGTACTGTTAGTTGTGTTGGTAATGCACATGGATTTCTAGGCCATATTTGGTTGTTAGTGCCAAGGCTGTGTTCAGAGTTCAAATGTATGTCATATTGTCATATGCTTGAGATATACATATATTAATATTATGTTAGTAGGTCTGTGTTGTCACTTGCATTTCTTGGAAATCTCGCAGTTCCATTCATTCAGAAATGCCATGCATACAGTGCACAAGAATAGTCAAGTCAGTTGTTTGCAGTGGTGATTTCTTTCATTTTCTCAGGTGTATTGTATCGAATCTATTGTCTTTCATACCTGTATGCATACTTGTACATATCTGTCAAATATCGGCAATGTTTTTGTTTCTTCCTTTGTGCATAGTAATATAGACCTGTGTATTCATGTAGAATGTACATATAGCTTGGTCTGGCATATTCCTGCTCCTCCATTTGATCATTTTTGCTCTTAATGAAACCTAGGTTTCTGTGCACTCGTTAGCTTTCCAGAGCAGACAGAAAATTAGTGAATTGGTTATATAGAGAAACCTTGGTCATATTCATTTGGGAAGGCTTCTCCAAGCAGACCATGAAAGTTAACCTGAAATAATCTATGTGCGGTGCTGGCAAGCATTTTAAGTTACGTGCAAAATACATGTACTTTTTTTTTTTTTTTTTTTTATAGAATAAGTTACAACATTAATGTACTCATCCACAGTGTTCACTTCCCTCCATGTAGTACTCATGAATAATAACAAGGCAAACAAAAAATGAGACGTGACACAGTGAAATCAGGCGCTCATCAAACTGAGCTGACGGGAGAAATCACGTGTTTTTCAACAGTAGATTAATTTTTTATGCAATTTTTTTTTTTTTTTTTTTCTTCTTCACCACTATATCTCTAAAAATGCATTTCAGAGATAAATTTGCTGAAACAGATTGAGTAAGAGGCCAAAAATTGAAATTTAATGGCATAGCCTAACATTAACAAGGGGTAAGAGGAATTTACTAGTGTGAGCGGCCATTTTGTCATTAAATTTAGATGCAGCAACAGGTCACCCCTATCGTCTTTAATTGCCAATATCCGGACTTCTGCTTAAGGTGGAACAATAATTTATTCTCACATTAAAAGGGAAATTAATAATCTTTACGATGACATCAGGAACTCCATACGTTAAAAATTTGACAAGAGCCTGATTTCATCGTGTCGCGTATTAAATATATGCACATATAAATTCCAAAGATAGACAAGGGGTATAACCTTGTTTTCTGTGAACAATAAATAATATTTGGGACATCCATGAATACATGAATGCTTTCTTATTAAAGGAATTTTTTCAGCTTCCAATGAGGTACATGTATTTTAAGAAAAGTTACATGATCGAGGATGTTTGCTCACGCGCTGATTTGTTTTACATGCTCTGCGCATGACAGACAGATGTTGATGAATGATAAGATTTTATACGTATGTGATACTATATAAACAAAGCCACAGGTGAGTAATGTTTCCTTGGTCATGTGACCTACCTCAAAATATCTCTCATAGCTTGTGAACCAGTCAGGAGGGTGTGCTCAATACAGGATTGCCTTGAGGTCAACCTGTATGTTACATATGCCTGTGTATGGTGCACTCATAGATTGCTGAGGTCCCTCACAGGTGTGCACAGGTCCTGCATACATCAAAGTCAGGACAATACCCAGATGTATGCACAGTCTGCATAAAGTGTATGTCAGAAATGAGGCTGAGGCCATTGTTATTATGAATGTGTTCTTTTTGCATCGGACTGTCTTGTTGCCTAGGTCAATATGTGTATTATAGATCAAAACTATGGCTTTTTCATCAAGAAAGCATATTTTACAGTTTATGTCAGAGATTCAGTGCTACACCTGTTGGCATTGCTATTACTTGACTGGTACTATATGCCATACTGTAGACTAGCATAGAACGAGATCATTTGTGGTCAGACAAACCTCAAGGTACAGCTAGCAATATAGGAAATATGCAGGACGGCCTCAAGGCAAACCTGTATGGTGTGTTCACACTCTCCTGCTACACCTGCTGGCATTACTATTACCTGACTGGTACTAGATGCCATACTGTAGACTAGCATAGAACGAGATCATTTGTGGTCCGACAAACCTCAAGGCACAACCAGCAATATAGGAAATATGCAGGACGGCCTCAAGGCAAACCTGTATTGTGTGTTCACTCTCCTTAGGCTTTTTTGTTATTCAAACTGTTTCAAGGTTCACCAAGCAGAGGTGTCAAATTTTCTACTTTAATAGGATTTCCTACTTTAATGATTGTCAGTAATTTCTCTGTTGGCCCCAAATCTGGTATTATTTACCATTAACTTGCTTCATTTTTACATATTACTAAAGAGTATGCCAAGAACTTTTCCTACTTTTTCATGTAGACAGACTGACATCCCTGACCAAAGTCATCTTGATAATGATATACCGTACAGTTTCTAGTAAGTACATGTACAGTGTGTTTGACTTTCGACAAAGAAAATGTTGACCACTATCCGCTAGGATGGTTTGAAAGGACTCAACCAGTAGGACGTTGATAGTCCCGTTAATGTTTCATTCCCTGTATAATAATAATATTATTACACTGTTTGCCTGTATATTGTATGCATGATGTATTTATCTGCAAAAATATAACGATGATTATCCGCTTCAGCTGAGAAATTTGTGTTCAGTCCTTTCTTCTTTTCTTGTCTTGTGCAGTTTAACTGCAATCTGTTTGTCTGTCAGATGTACTTATGTCTGGTTTGTTTCTGTATGTTTGCATGTCATTTTGTTTATTTGTCTATTATTTTATTTTTTCTTTATATTGGATTAGATCTAGTTTCTTTTGTCTTTTCTCAGTAAAAAAAAACTCTCTTTTTTTCTTTTTGTCTCTATAATTAAAATTTCTATTTGCCACTTCTATATCAATGTTCATTGTCTTTGGGGGGGGGGGGGGGGTAATTATTAAACAAATCAATTTGTCTGCCTGTTTGTATTTCGCATCTTTTTCTCTTCATTAAGTACATGTAAATCTCATTCACCCATCAGTTCATTTGCTTGCCTGTTTATCTGACATAATAACTGTTCGGCTTTTTTCTATCTATTTTGTCTATATTTCAGTCCCGGTGTCCACATGTCCATCTATCTGTCAGTCTGTCTGTCTGTCTGCCGTATGTCTTGTCTGTCTATAGCAACATATGTCGGATTCATCAATCTTTATCCAACTCCCTTCATATACCGATCCACCAATGCCAAGGAAGGAAAAGCCACTGATACAAAGCAACAGTACCACTGACTGACACATACCATTAATCGCGCCTGCCATCTTAGAGCTATCGATTAACAATCGATAGTCAATCACATTGGAGATTAACTCGGGCCGAACGGGTCACTAATTGGATTAAGGGCCAGATTTACAGTGCAAGTGTTGAGGGGGGAGGGGGGGGGGGCTGAGTGGGACCAACGAGAATGAGGAGGATGGGACGGAAAGCACAAGAACAATAGGCTACATGTGCATATATATACTAGGAATGCATAGCACTACAACACATTCAAATTTACATAGGGCAAAGTATCCTTTCACTATTACTTTGTAACATTGGCAAGGAATAGGGCTTACCAATATCCCGGGAAATTCCATCTATCTACCCATGACATTGACCTTGCCTCGGCCGCAAGCTGGCCCCACTGCTTGGCTTGACCCTACTGTGATAAGCAGAACAAAACTACTCGCTTATGAGTGACAGACTTAATAAATTTTAAAACTTATCGAACTCAGACGCCTTCAAATATTAATGATAGCAAGTAATGAGCAAGGCCCATGGGCAGTCTTCATGCGATGGCAGTGTATGCTTCTACTGATTTGATTTTTTGTTTTGTTTTGTACCCTTTACGTTCTCTTTACCCCTTTCATTTTTCAACCTCTTGGGAATGTTTAAATTATCTCTGCGAAATGTACAGTGCCTCCTTTCGCTCATCATATGTAGCCTTCAGCTCTACCCCAAATTTGACAGTCCAGTGGAGGCACAAGAGGGCCAGGGTGATCGTTTCCTTTGAAGACCAGAATTTATGGGGAAGTTGCTGGCCGTATTCAAATGTTATTTCCTAGATTCTGCAATACGAGGCCAACTGTTCGGCCTCTTTTGAGTAGATGTGTAGATGTGTGTGCGTATTTTTTTAATGTTTTTTTTTTTTTTTTGTAGCTGCATCATCCTTCAGCCATCCCATTCTCAGTCCGTTCTTACTATCTCTTCCACTCGTTCTCAGTACGTGTATAATCAATGCACAAAGAACAGGCACGGAAAGTCTTATTTTCCATTATGGGGACATATTTAACCACAATGTACGTTTCCGCCTAATCTGAGATAAGTTTTAGCCTGATAGATCTGATCATAGCTATAGTATTATTACCTGGGCTGCCAGGGAATGACTGGGTTTACCCGACATCAAATACAAGAGGGCCAGAATTGGTAGGCCTGTAACTCAGTAACACCAAAATACATCTTAACCGAACATTTTAACTTTATCAAAAGAGCATCACTTATCATTGTATAGCCGTAAAGCACAGACTAAAGCTTGAGTCCGTGCAGTGAGGCGTTTTATTAAACGATAAAGGTTATTCATGTACGCCGGTAATGGGAACGCATTGCTTGCTCTTAGTATTATACTATAGGCCTAATAGCGCGACACAAATAAATGTACTACAAGTTAAGGTCACTAATCTCCAGTTCCACCAAAGGAAGTAATTACATGAATACTGCATGAGTCTACCACCCACCTGTAAGCTGAGCAATTGACTGAAGGACGGCCATAGATTGAAGCCAAATCCACTGCTATCAAATCCTACTGTAAACCATGAACAATTACCATCTGACTAGCTGCCAGCTCTGTCTTCCTGCCAACCTAGGCCTTACCTATCCACCTACCTATCTATCCACATAATGTCCACTTACCTATCTACTTACCAATGTACCTTCCGGCAGTCTACCTATTAATATTACTTACCTATAAACCTACTCACCTATCCACCCACCTACCTACCTGCATACTTATGTGCCCATTCTCTTACAAATCAAACTATATTATGTACCTCCGTACCAATCTGCTTAAGTACCTGTTCACTGACCGTTTACCTACAGATTTATCTGACACATATCTAATTACCCATCTGTCCATTATCTTACCACCCATCTACTTATCTACCTATCCACTTTTCTACCCAGTTATCAGGTCTTCCTATTCACCCATTGAGCTCCTACCTATTGAAGCTCTCATCTTAGACATTGGTAGACAGGCAAGCTGACAGACAGACAGACAGACAGACAGACAGACAGACAGACAGGCAGGCAGGCAGGCAGGCAGGCAGGCAGGCAGACAGACAGACAGACAGACAGACAAACAGACAGACGGACGAACGGACGGACGGACGGACAGACAGACAGACAGACAGATGGAACGACGGGCGGACAGACCCAGAATAAGGCAATAAATATAGAGGGGGGGGGATAGACAAATAGATCATATAAACATGTATACAAGTAGATCTCTGTTAGAGATGAATAGAGAAGTAGAACAAAAATGCCCAGTTTCTTCCATGTGTTTATTCCTACTATTACTAATGCCCATGTATTCTTTGGTCCCCTACAAAAGACATATATCCCTCTGGGCAAGAACGCTTACTTGAGTTGATGACTGACCGACCAGCACTGAAATAATACCAGTACATGTACTAACACCAGGATCTACAGTAACCCTTGACCGTCAATGCCACACGGTAATTGTTCCGCTTCATCAAATGTCTATCCGAGTGCGCATAGCAACCGTGGCAGATTAACTTTACCCCTATGGGGATTGCGTCATAATAGCAGTTGGTATCGATCTCATGACATGATAATAAGTTTACCGAGTACATCATTTTGCTGCAGTGGATCTCTGATGATATTACATGGGTGGTTTTTAAAGATGAACGCACGAAACTGCGCTGTGTGTCTCTGCACGTTTTCTGGTTCCTCGTCGTATCACCCACACTACTACCAATCCGTACTTGTGGCCATCTTGTGGTGTCGGTGGCCTAGCGGTTGGGCTGTCGGACTCGGGATCCAAAGTTTCGGGTTTGAATCCTGACTGGTCTCGACATTGTCATTTGGGAAAGATAATTTACACACATTTCCCGACTCAATCCGGGTTTAAGTAGGTACCCGACTATGGACTGATTGACAAGGAGTTGAGCGCCTAAGAGGCAGCCGCCTTGTATGCCCCGAAGAAAATTGAGAACATTTATGAGTGTCTCCTTCAGGTTTGTCGGGATGATAATAGATTGTAAAGCGTCTATAGCCTGTACCGCACGGGGGGTAAGCGCCATATAAATAACCCACTATTGTTATTATCTGATTTTGTATATATAGTGAAGGCCAGAGCGGAGATGGTGAATGGAACGTGGAAATCCCGAAAAAAAAAATAAAAAATGCGAAAGCTGACTTGAATGACAATCCCAGTGAAAATAAACGTGAAAATAAGAGACTGCTATTCCGATAACCAGTCACTTGAAAGGGAGCTGAAAGGAACAGAATATCAAAACAGAATAGACCAGGACACTGATAACCTTGAAAGACAAAATAAACTAACAGGTTGAAGGATGCCTATGCTCTTGGCCATATCTCAAGGCCTGACAACATCTGCAAGCATGTATTAGAAGGTAAGGTGGAAGGACAACGCAGACAAGGAGGACAACAACTTACATGGA
>JBCAUA010110122.1:0-10043 GCA_038406235.1 Peronia verruculata
CTCTCAGACTTGTCACATCATATAAACAAAGCCACATGTGAGCGATGTTTCCTAGGTCATGTGATTTTGAAAAAAAAGTAAAGAACTTAAAGCCCGAACAGTTTGGGAATAAACGCTAAGCGCTCTTTTATCATTGTGGTTAAATACCAGCTCAATCTCAACACATAAATAATTTATTGTGGGTGTCTCTCTCTCTTGGCTCGTTGGGATGATAGTTGACTGTAAAGCGATTAAGGCCTGTCTGTACAGTGCGCAGGGATAATAGCTATATATTCTGTTAATGCTTTCTCTTACTATACTTTTTATTAGAAGCCAACTCAATGTCTGGACGTAATCAGTGTTAAAGCAAGCAGTTACTTTTCACTAATCAGATTTTATATCCAGAGAGTGTACAGACATGGCTCAGTCTATATACAGAATAAGTGTTCACATTAAAAATGTATTTGTTTGTCACATGTGAATGCTCTTCTTAATTTGACTGATTTTCTGTGTGAGATTTTCCCATTCTTGACAGTTTTTAATTCTATGACACTAATCATTAATGCCTTTCGATTTTGCTGTCAAATTTGCTGTCGAATTTGACATCTTTTATCCCCGAGTTTTGCAAACACTACTAATTCATATTTATCACAGAGTAAGCTTTCATTTCTGTGCTAAACTGCGGTTATTTACTTGTTAACAGCTCAGCACTATGGCCCTGATACGCGAAAGTGACAGGTGTCTTTGGAAAAACGTTACAGTTACGAGATCTACATAGAACAAAAAGTTACGCCCACCAGCCTATGTAAACGAGCCCCAGCTATCATTAACACGACAATCTTATACAAGAACACAATACTAGAGAGCTCCATCATTGTTTTCTGCTACCACTGCCAAACACATGATACTGCTGAGGTAACTGTTTCGTATTTGGTCTGAAAATCAGTAATTTTGCGTGTGAAGGGAAAGAATGCGAGTCCGAAGATTAATTAATACCTTGCAGGCCTACATTACTGATTTAGTCAGTCAGTACTGGGAGTAAATCGGTAACCACATAGGCTCTCATCAAAGGCCAAGGCGGTCTGAGGGGTCGAAGGAGATTCGACGATAGACAACAAGATGAGTGGGTCCCCCTGCCCTCTCCTCCTAATCCCTGTTGGACTTACGTGGTGATCTTTTCAGCTGGTGTCTGATCAATGTGTTTGGTAACGGCGTGAGAAGATAATGTACGAATGGAGGGCACGCATGACGGGGCAGATGAAAGCCAGAGAGGACATAAAAGAAAAAAAGATAGAGGAAGAGGGAAAAAATGGGAGAAATAAAATGAGGCAAGAGAATTGGGTTTTTTGTGTTGGGGTTTAACGACACGTCAGCACTATTACGGCGATGTTGTGTCAAACACGGTAAGATACATTTACACGTCATGGGGAAGAGAGGAAAGAAAGCGGGACAGAAGACAAGAGCAAGGAGAGAGAGAAGGAGAGAGAGAAGAGATGTCTGCCCTGGTCGAGGATGTCAATCCATGGGGGACACACCACCGATGGCGGGCTTACACCGCCTGCAGATGGGAGCAGAGAATCTACTTATATATTCCGGGCTCCCGCGGGGGAGGGGGGATAGAAGAAAGAGAGAGAGAGAGGGGGAGAAGAGAAGGGGAGAGAAAAAAAGAAAAAGATACAGTTAATAGAAACAACTTTAGAAAGAAAAGCGGACAGAGAGAGAGAGAGAGAGAAAGAGAGAGAGAGAAAGAGAGAGAGAGAGAGAAACTTGTCCTGTAGACAACTGCAAGCTATTACATCACAATAATAAAAAGAAAAACTAAACAGAAGAAAGCCATGAAAGTAAACAACATCAGGACAGAACATCAACAGTTTATTTTATTATGCTAAAAATGTCATATTAAGTATAAAGTAACAAATATAGATCCCTTAAAACTTCAAGTTTTAAAATTGTTAATACTGGTACAAATGAACATATACGATAATGTACAGAAGTTAAAAGAGACTAGATCAAGTAAGAGATGCAAAATGCAAAAGGTGCATTTGTTTAAGTAAATGTGACAGTGCGGTAAATAGTTATAAATCTATAAAAACAACAATTTAATTTGTAGACCTAAAACTTACCATTGATAAGATAGTCATTCAGCACTAAGTATGTATATTTTTGTTAAAATTAATAGGTTAACGAGACAATTTGTCGAAGTAAACAACACCTGCTCCAGTGCGAATGCCATTCACTCGAATAGTGCCTGAGTGGACAAAGTGAGTGACATAAGGACCGCCTTCCTCTTCAGAGAGTACTATGATTGGCGCACCGCTAGACCCCATACAAGTGGGTGTGTCATACAGAGCCCCGCCTACGTGATAATGTTGTGAAAACTGTCCAATAGAAATCATTTTAGCATCTCCATGAGGATGAGAGATTATTATGGCATATTTATCACATTTGGGTTTTCTTACTTTATTTGAAATAGGGATGTTTTCTATGTTATTCGTGCAACAGCAATTGGAAGAGGTGGGACTATCTTCTTCAGCCAATAGCTGCTCAACGAACTTCTCGAAATAACCAAATTCGGGTAGAGGGTTCAGTTTATCATCCAAGTTCAACAAATCTCTGTCCCATGTCTTCAGGTAATTTTCAGAGTTTGTGACGTCCCCCAGTACCTGCTCCCACAGCCTGCACAATTTCGTGGCCTCTTCTTTAGGAGATGAAATAAGTGGCATTATGTTACTGCAATCATTAAAATCTGCAACTTCGGGTAGATCAAAAGAATAACCCGAGTGGACGGCCATAGCTTCAGGATCTTTTGTGCAATCTAACGAGGATGATTTCGGAGTGAGATTAGGCAGCGTTTGGCTATTGCTAATGTTAATTCTCTTGATCTTAGGATCGGATTCTGATTGGTTCTTGTTGTTGGAACCGTCGTTAGAATCACCGTGTCTTGATTGGCTGATTGAATATTTGTTGACGCCCATTTCTTCTTGGCCGACAGCTTCAGGGATGTTCCACAGAGGCACTGGCCTATACAAGCGGTTGTACTCCTCCCTGTAGTGGTTCTGGGCGTACACCAATGTCTCGTACTCCCAGAGCGGCTGTTTCGATTGTTTCTTAGACTGAAATATTTGCTGGGCTGTGCTAGTGAAAATGTCACCTGAAAGTGAACCATAAAGTAACAAGTAATCATATAAAACAAATGCTTGTTTGTGTTTGTGTGCATGCGTACGTGTGTGTGCGTGTGTGCGTGTGTGTGTTAAGCTCAAAATTTTCTAGAATGACCAACAATTTCACTGGTTCTGTCGAGGCGATATTCAATCTTGATTTTAAACAAAGAATATCAAACTAAAAAGTAACATATGCTTTTATGCCATAAAAAATAGAATGAAAATCCACATGAATATTGAGCTGTTTCATAATTTATCTTTAACACTAGTGAAAGCAGTAGAAAGAACACAATAATCCCTTGGAATCAATGTCAGAGACTAATGGGACATGCTTCGTAGTGCACGAAAAGAACATAATTGCTTGTCTATGAAACAGAAAAAGAAAACGTGTCTGTACGTGGGAGAAAAAAAAAAGATTAGAAATGAGAGAAATGACAGAGGACATTTTGTTTTATTTATTTATTAAAGAGAAACATTACACAAAAATTGAAACCATAGGAGTTTCAAAGAAAATGTTCCTGTCCACGAAAACTTACCTGCATAGCTGGCGAAATTACTGTAACACCCATTGTTTCCAAAGAGATTTTGGCCGACATACGGACAGATCCTGTCACCTTCAGCAGCCGCCTTCTTATCCTCAAACCTGCGCTCCATGATGACCAGAGGAGAGGAGAGTTTTCCATCACTGACAGTTCTGATTTGTTTGTTCACAGTGGGCATTCCCTCAGGGTTAAAGGGCGAGGCGTGGTCTGTCCAATCATCCAGGCCCTCAAACAATGGTGGTGGGGCGGTCTCGTCGGCAATGACAGACTCAAAAGCTTGGCGAATAACGGCCTCATCCACTCCACAATAACTGAAGGGATTTTCACCTTTTGGGGTTGATTCTTCATCAAAATCCTCAAGAAAATTTGGGCATTGCGTATCAATATGTTCATTCTCAAAACAGTCATCTCCAAATACGTGTATATTCTTGGTTTTGGCATTGTGTGGAGTTAAAGAATTGAGAGCATCGCTAATAAAAGCATTATCATCTACCACTTTCTCATCGCTTCTGTCATGTGAAGTGACTAGTGATTTTTCATGATTGTGAATCATTTCATCATCATCATCGACATCATCTTCGTTTGTGTGTGATATCTCTGTGTTCTGACCACCAACGTGACCAATGTCGCTTATCAATCCCTGCTTCGATTTGGCCGAGCTCATCCACTCGGGTTGGTAATCGGTCAACTCCAAAGTGTTTCCCTTAAGCCAGATATCAATGCCCTCATCGTCATCCGAGCTGTAAGGAGAGTTTTTACATCCATTGTTTGCCGTGGCTGCTTCGTCATGAGTAGGTTGGTTGTCGCTTCTGTTTAACAGAGGATCTACAGCGTAATCATGGTCTAAGTTTACTAGATTTTCTTCAGCCTGTGCATCTTGTTTTTCATTATCTGGGTGTAGACTGACATTGATCTTTCTTGTACAAGTTTCATTGTCTTCATTATCTATCAGACTACTTGATTTAGGGACCACATCAGTGTCCAGATCCTTTCTCTCGGTAGCGCTCGTGTCCGGACTGGAATCGGTGAAATAGCAGGAGTCATTGAACAAACTGTTACGGTGAGCTATGGGAATTTCCCGAAATTCGTGCAGAAAAGGCAACAGTACATGTGGGGTCGAACACCTGAAGACCGCTGTCTGGGAGTAGGGAATAGTCTCAAAGCCGCTATGTTGCCCAATACACTGCACAGTTAGCGGCTGCCTGAGTCTGTTGATACTGAGCACTAGATCGACTCGTGCTTTTGACGCCTCTGTTGCACTGCTAACCAGCTCTGAATGCGTCCTGATAGCCAGGTGCTCGTGGTTTATCTGAAAGGCAAAACCTGTTCCGTAATGGTCGAACTCCGTGTCCTCCGGGTCGGAGTAGGGAGGTAAGCTGTTATCTATGCTGTCACTCACGAAGTCAAATTTAGTGGGCTTTCTAACACGAATTCTGACAATCCTCTGGGCTATGGATAGAATCACATCTAGATTAGATTTAGACTGACATTTGGACGGAAGATGGTGTATAGAAAATACTTCAAGGGGAACAAATTCGTCTTTATGGTCAACTCTACAGTCGTAGACTAGATCTGCAGTTTCTGTTGTATTGAACACATGTGTAGCAGTCTCATAGTGGGACTTGTTCATCCAGCAATCAATATTTGAAAACTGATTTTTAGCTGGTGTGGCCTGCGGGAGAGCACTGTCGTTAAAAGAACCTGTTATATTCACGCTTCTGGTCGTGTTGTGCGTGGAGTTAAAATGGTGAGTTAAGTCAGTGCTCAGATTGATACCGCTGTCGCAGAGCACGGTTACATTCGGGTGGGCTTTACGACCCGCAGGGTCGTTTTGGGATTGCTGCATGCCTCCCTCATGAACTTGTTCACCATTACTTTGCTGGGCACTGTTGTCATGCATCAAAAAGCTCTGAGTGAAATAGCTTTTAGGATAGAAGGGCTTACTGTGCGGGTTAAGTGCAGAGACTTCCGAGTCCCAGGCCGATGTGCGGAAGGTGCTGGGGTTGTTCCGACCTGTGTTACTCATGGGGTCACTGTGACTTGTACTGCTCACTTGGTCACTATCGGTGTCAGTCTCGCAGCCACAACTGTCCATTCTGACATCAGAGGATTTTCTCAAGAAACGTGTATCAGAAAACATGTCTCCAGTTCTATACTCAGGAACTGTACTAGCCATCCTCCTGTTTTCATGTTCTGTTGTGAGCTTAGGAGCCTTGTATTTTGACTCATTTCCTCTCGTACGAGCAGCTGAGGGTTCTGCAGTGTCGTAACTCGAGTCCTCGTCCGACTGACAGGTATTTGGTGACATGAAACCATTAACTTTATTTTCGTCAGTATCGTAAAACGAAGAGAGAGCCGTTTTATAGATGTCGGATTTGGATACATCTGACAATGAAGCAAGCACTTTATCTGAACTCTTTTGCTTACTAAGATGAAAGATGCAAGAGCCTGACCTACTTTGTGACACTTCCTTTGCTGATGAGATGTCTTGGCCTGTTTCCGGCAAGGTACAGATATCCCCGGCAATTCTTAAAAGGGCTTGCTCAAAATTTGATGTTTGGATATGATTGTTTGCTGCATTACTCTCCTCAGCTGAAGGCAGAGTGACATAGGAGTCTTCAGGGCTAGTTGTAATTATCTGTGGGTCACAAATATTTATGAGTTGATCAATGTCTTCAGGGATAGGAATGTATTGGATTCCATCAAATTCTGGTATCCCGTCGTCTTTGTTCAGATTCTCCCAAGAATGACCGATGGAGCCAGCTGATGACCAAAGTGACCCATAGCTGTTTCCGGTCCATGAAGAAAGACCATCCAGTGTCGAGTAGCCGGACACACTCTGTGCGTATTCGATAGTTCTAGTGACAGGTCCCTCGCTCCATGCCGTGCTCTGCTGCTGGAAGACATTAGGAGGATGCGTCAACTCGTGTGCAGTTTGAGAGTCTAATTCGGACAGGTGGGTCTCCGAACCAACTATGTCTGTGAGAACCGATGGTTGGAGATTGGTGTGGTCGTCTCTGTGTCCAGCATTGCCGGGTTTGCTTGTGTACTTGGTCAGCACGGCTATCTCGTACAGCGGCTGATGAGTCATAGCGGCAGTCTCTCCCATAGTTGCCTCACTGAACCTGTCAGCACAGCACCAAGTAAACGAGTTACGAAAATAATGTATGTTTTGCTGGGTCATTTGCAACTGAAGCTGAGATGAATAACAAAAAATAATAATACATGTAATAATAATAATAATAATTAATAAATAAAATCTATGTCCCCTCTCGGAAAAATTCCCCATTGTAACTTCCGAATACAGGTGACAAAGATGAGAAGAAAGAAAATGATTGAGAGGAGCAAGGCGAAGAAGAGGAAGAGGAAAGAGAAGGTGTAGAGGACGGAGAAGTATGAAGAGAAGACAGATTAAGGAACGGATATAAGAGAAAGCTGGCAGGGGTTGGAGGGGGGGGGGGGGAACCAGAGTGTGACTGACGTGGTTTAGATTTAAGCATGTTCCAAGTCATGTCCTTTAGATTTATAGGAGGAATGAAATTTGGCTGTGTGTTTAACTCCTGACAAACGAAAAGCATCAAGACTAACCCAGATTGGAATAGTAGACTTACATGTTTGCATTGCTAAACACATAAAACACACACACACACACACACACACACACACACACACACACACACACCAAGATGAAGTTAAAAAGTAACAACAAAACCGCCACCGGTACGTCACGATTTATTATATAAGCTATAATTATTAAGACGAAATGAGAAAATGGGGAAAGAGAAAGAGAGAGAGAGAGAGAAGTGGAGGGGTGGAAGTTAGGTTTGTCTAACGAGTCAGGGTGCAGCTTTCGATCAGTGCCTGCATGTACATAATTATTGTATTAGTTCTCCTGGAGTGAGAGAGATAACGAACAAACTACTACATATGTCGGCATGACATGTTGGACATTGAACTTTGAGAAGAGTAGGCTGAAGAGAGGATCAGAGCGGCGGTGAACTACATCTTTCCTTTGCAATCTCTATAATTGTCCCTCTTTTTGCTAGTCAACGTGATTTCTTTGTAGATAGCCGGCGTCGTACCGGATTCTCAAAACAAAACTGCTTGAAGATATTCCACTGCAAGTCTACAGTTCAAGAAATCTGTTACACTTGGTTCTTCAGCCAACGACCTGGCTTGCTCATCAATTACAGAAAACTTCTTAAGTCATATTTTATTGGTTAACAGGGGGCATTTCCTTTTTCATGTAAGCTTAAATAGACATTATCTTAAATACTTTGTTCTAAAACTGCCCTGAGCTATCTATCGTGCTTAAAATTCAATGGTGATGGGCATACATAATCGTACCGTGACCTGGGTCCCTAAGAAATGAATCAAAATTAAGTGGCTTGCGGAAAAAAAAGACCAGAAAAGATTTACGTAGGTCCATAGAACATAGTAGCAACAGTGCGTTTCTTTTGATGACAGTTTTTGAGATTTCAAATTTGAAAAAAAAAAAAAAAACGGAGGTGAGAGGAGATAGATCACATAATTAAAGGATTAGTATGTGATTGAAGACAAAGAGTTAGCTTTACATGAACAATACAAGACAGATTTAGACGTAATTTATTTCTGAGGTATTCCTATGATGCAATTAAGAACATTTTTTTTTTTTTTAAGTCATAAACCCCAGAGACATTGTGAAGATACTTTGTACAATTTACGATGAAAAGTATCAAGAAAACTCCTCTTAAAAAAAAGTTTTTAAAAAAGTAAAAGTGCCATCCCTTGATCCCCAAGATCGGAAATTAGCTTGGCCATTTCAGACTGCGTCACCGCAGTCCAGCGCCACTGTACTTCCCCGATATTACGGTGTTTCTCCCCCGATATACCTCAGTTGCCCGTTTTACAGATGGGTGGGCTGAGGAAATGTGTGTTAAGTATCTTTCCTGAAGGATACAACATGCAACCGTTGCCATTCGAACCACCGACCTCTTCTTCCAAAGGCCGCCGCACAAATCACTGAGCTAACACAATCTTTGCAATTCTATGTTGCAGATTAAAATTTTTCCTATACTACTTACCTCTTGTTTTCTTGATGAAGTCAGTATTACTTTAATAAATCTTTGAATCTTGTATCAGATCTGTTCACTGCAGGCATAAACTGTATAGGTGAAATAATGTGAACACTGGCATTCAAAATAGTAAAAGGAGCGTATCTCTTGTTCCAAATTGTAATCGCCTCTTGTCTCCTCTGTTTCGTAGTTCACAGTGTAGAGGCTTCTCTTAAGTATTAATGTTCAAGCACTTTTTTGTGTCTCTCAGTGATATGTATCGGAGTGCAAATGGGTAAGAATTTGTCTCAGTACTGAAGCGAGAAAACACAGATTTCAACAGTGACTTGATACACTCTTAAAAGGAAAATTGAGTTCATGAACACTTCATGACATTGAGTGAATGTCTGTAATCATTAGTTATTGTAGTGAATACAAATCATTTCATGAAATGTCGTTTTTGTAAAAAGAACACATACTTTAAAATATGACTGGGGGGGGGGGGGCGGAGGAGGGGAAGGATAGGCTGGTTGCAGCACAAAATGTCGATTTTTGTTTATGTTTTACTTTTATTTATTTATTTATTTATTTATTTTGTATATTTCAAGAAAGAATACTTTTGTAAAGAGAAAAAACTGACAGAGAGTTTTTTTTGTTCGGTTTTTAGCCTCATACAGCCTCTCGGTCTCATACTCATCCTCTCTCCTCGATTGCAGTTTCTGTACCTTCCCCCTCCCTCCTTCCTTCTCCGTTTCCTGGTCCGTCCATATCTTTCTAGAATTTTTCTTATCACCCCGTATCGCCATACGGGCTTTCAGATAGTCAGTTTCGGGTTCTTTTGAGCCGTTTTGGGGCGTCCATATCTTTCTCTATCAAAACCAAGACTGTTTTGACCTCTGTCCAACAGATAGTCCAGCTACGGCCTGAAAGACATGTAGCATAAATGAAGGAGAATTTCAATCTCCATTATGAGAAAGATTCGTTTTATAGGAGGTAGACGTTCATTTCAAAGCGCTTTGCACTAATATTCTCCTTTATCATGAGCATTTTGCCTCAGTCTGGTCACTTAATATCTGTCCCTGGCATTGGAGGGTCAAGATACTGCCAGAAGAGGTCACTGGTCAAGTGTTTTATGCATCCTCTGCCTGTAACCAGTCAAACAGTGATGCATATAGCAAACAGAGGGTGGCTAATCGTGGTTGACAATAAGCTAGGCCATCTAACGTCCTGTGTGGCAACCTACCTCGTATCGTAGCGACAACAGTAGTTCGTTTTTATTCTTTATTTTCTTTTTGTTTTCCACCTGAGCCTGCATGTGCGAACATGAA